>CAUYON010017768.1:0-15352 GCA_963573935.1 Arctocebus calabarensis
AATCACTTGAGCCCAAGAGCTGGAGGTTGCTGTGAGCTGTGACTCCACAGCACTCCACTGAATGCAATAGAGTGAGACTCTGTCTCCACCAAAAAAAAAGAAAAAAAAAAACAACAGAGCCTGGTTAATGTATTACGAAGGTTGTGTCATTGAGCCTTTGTTGCTAGTTACTGTAAGATGTAGAATGTGCACACACAAAGCGCATAAAGAGAGAATAATATTCTTAGAGAATACTGCTTTACATCCTTTGTGGGGTTTTTTGTTTGTTTTACATTTTAAGAACTTTTTTATCCTGGAAGTTTAGGGCATAGATAAATGTAAAGCGTATAATACAATAAACCCCCACATATTCTCTAATCATTTTTTTCTAGGTCTTTTTTTAAATATTTACCATTATTCTATTTTTTGAAGCTCAATATACAAATATTCATTGTATACCATTAACAATTAGATAAGTAAAGTTAATATGACAACACAAAATATGAAATATATAGAGATAGTGCTTCAGAAATATATAGTATTTTTACATGGAAAACTTCTAGTTATTATTGAAAATGTAAAAAGACACATCTGTATATATTGCAAAATTATTATTAATGATTTTTAATTTATTTAGGTATTCCTTTTGTTGTTACTTGAGTTATTGTCTTTCTAGAGCCTCCCCAATCACTTTTTACCATTTTCCCACCTTTTTCTGATTTGTTTCATTCACCCACATGCATAATTTTTTTTAGAGTATTTCAAAGAAAATTTCAGACATCTTATGATTTATCTGTAAATATTTCATGAATCTCTAACATTAAACTTTTGTTTTTGCACCATTATCAAGCCATTATTGAATCCAACAAAATTAACAATGACTCCATAAACTCTCTAATACCTGGTCTATATTTAGATGTCTTATTTATTGCATAGTTGTCTTCTTATAGTTGGTTTGTACAAATAAGAATCCAAATATCTTCTCACAATTTTTTCTTGCGATTTTGAAGCTTTTCTATGAGAACTTAGTAAATAATGAACTTCTGATTGAGTAAATTTAATGCACATGAGCATCCCTGCCATGGGATACTTTTAATTTCTTGTTTGTTTCCACTTTTTTCTTTCTACCGCAAATAGGCATAGTGAGCATGTATACACACATAAAAACATTACTTTAAGAAAATACTTTGAGACAGAACATACCAGCATAATTATTCTATTAGGATTTAAGTATTTTTAGGTTATAATTTAGGTACAATGTGCATATTTGACAAATTTGTTTTCTAGGGTATTTCATATGGCTCTTGGGTGCCTTTGAATATTGCTATCAAAATAATGTTTATAAAGAAACAAATAGTATTCATTTTCCTGAAGCTTAGGAGTTCATGATATTAAATTTTATATTATAAATTATATATGACATTCAAGCTAACATAAATTTATAATATTGTGTTGGCACAATCAAGATTGAATGGTACCACAAAGTTTTTTTGTGATTATCTTTATATAATGCAGACGTCACATATTGTATTGTATTTTATTTTTATTTTTAGTGGTTTTTTTGAGACAGAGACTCACAGCTCACAGCAACCTCCAATTCCTGGGCTCAAGTGAATCTCCTGCCTCTGCCTCCCAAGTAGCTGGGACTACAGGAGCCCGCCACAACATCCAGTCATTTTTTGGTTGTAGCCGTCATTGTTGTTTGGCGGGCCCGGGCTGGATTCGAACCCACCAGCTCAGGTGTAGCGCCTTAGCCTGTTGAGCCACAGGCACTGAGCCTCATATTGTATTTTAATCACCGTTTTTATAGGAGCTGAAATAAAACTCCAGCATGTGTGTCTTTTTTGTTGTTGTTTATCTCTGATTAGTTTTACTTGTGGATCTTATACATAAAGACATAAAAACAAAACCCATTTTTAGGCCTACTTTGTTCTTTCTTTATTTTTTACCAGTTTTCCATTTTGATTATTCTGATAGGATCTCTTAATGTGTATTTTTTTAGTTTCATATAGAATAAAAAATATAGAGAGATTTTTATCTATTAGTTTTAAATCCATGAATCCCCCATATACATTTTTCTTCTAGTTTTCTTGTTTTATGATATACTTTTGTGTTATAGTAAACATAAATAAACAGAACAATAGTATAATAATAAGTCACAGAAAATAAGTACTGACATCACTTGATATTTAATAATTGTTTTATGGTGGATTACATGTGACAAACAACCTTCAAATATTTCATCTTCACAGTTCTGGTAAGTAGGTAAGCACCTGCTGTAATTTCTAAATATTCTGTTCTATTCATCTATTTTGAGACAGAGTCTCACTCCGTTGCCCCAGGCTAGAATGCTGTGGCATCAGCTTAGTTCACAGCAACCTCAAAGTCCTGAGTTCATGAGTCCTTCCTCAGCCTAAAGTCCCGAGTAGCAAGGGCTACAGGCAGCCCTCACATTGTCTGGCTGTTTTCTATTTTTAGTAGAAACAGGCTCTCTTGATCAGGCTGGTGGTGAACCCCTGCATTCCTCCTTTCTCAACCGCCCAGAGTGCTAGGATTACAGGCATGACCCACCAGGCTGGGCCTATTTATTTATTTATTTTGGAGACAGGGACAGACTTTGTCACTGAACTAGAGTGCAGTGGTGTCAACATAGCTCACTGCAATTTCAACTCCCTGTTTCAAACCTCAGCCTCTTGTGTAGCTGGAACTATAGGGGTGTACTATGACGATTAATTTTCTTTCTTTCTTTCTTTCTTTTTTTTTTTTAATTTCAGAGACAGAGTCTTGTTGTGTTGCTGAGATCAGTCTTGAATGCCTGGGGTTACGGGCTCCTCCTGCCTTGGCCTCCCAAAATCTAAGACCATAGGCACAATCACCCACACCTGGCCTGATCTCTATCTTATAGATGAACACAGTCCTCAAAGATGTTCAGTTTTTTGCTTAAAGTACCATCAATTACCTCTGGGCCTGCACCTGAATTTTATTTATCCCAGTCTAGTTGTTGTTCCATTAAACCATCATTGATTTTCCTTTCAGTAATCTTAAAGTAATATTCTGGTTTTCAGTTTTGGTTCTTAGTTAATCAGTTGTATTTTTTCTGCTTTAATTACTGAAAATCTTTCTGAAATGTTTTCAGAATTTACTATCTTGAACTGAGCTTTTAACATTGTTAATTTCAGGTGAGCAAATTACAAGTGATTCATGCTACTTTTAAGTAATTAAAAACATTCAAGCATGCGTTACGCAACAAAGCAGAAAAGTGCACAAAGATTCTCAAGGACTTGTCTACCACTGACATGCATCAAATGTGATTTTTCTTACATATATAAGGTTAAAATGAAATGTTAGTGACATTTTAAATGAGAAAAGTAAAACAAATTAATACATTTAATTCCTAACTACACTAAATTTTTGTGGGTATTTTTGTTTTGTCTTCTAGTGGCTTTTCATGGCCTACCACTGAAAATCAAGAAAGAACCCCACAGTCCATGTTCAGAACTCGGCTCTGCCTGCAGTCAAGAACAGCCCTTTAAATTCAGCTATGGAGAAAAGTGCCTGTACAATGTCAGGTAAAGCAACCATCTGTATGGGTAGAAAAGGTGGTTTTTATTGAAACAAAAAGTCCAGAATGATATAAAATCCGAAGTCATATTGTATGTGTTACATTTTTCATATGTAACAAGCTAATTAGGTAATGCATTTAGGAGAACCCTAAAGAACCATTTACATCCAATCACACAGTTTTAGACTCATTTTAAAGCAATAATTTTTATCCAAATCGTGAGTTGCTTTTCTACTGTAGCGATGCATCTTGGGTTTGAAAAGGAGTCTTATTTAGCACAAGCAGCTTTTGAAAGGTCCCATTAGAATGAATGCATTATGCACTTTAGATAGTTTGTAGGGGGGAAAAATGAAGCATTTGGCAGGTCTAAGCAGTACATTAGTTATCTGACAGGCTTTGCAGATGATCTATAAGATGAGTTCATGGACAATTGCAATAAAACTAGAATTTCATAAGGCTTAGCAGAGGCTATTATCTATTAAAAAGCCAATTGTTCTTCTGATGATAATAAAGGGTGTTGCAGTAAAAGTACATTGTTCCTTTGTTAGAAAATTTAATAACATATATGTTCATTAAAAACCCTTCGCAGTAAATTGCATGCTGCTACTTTTCATATTCGCTTTTAATTGCATAAAGAAGAAGTTGGCTCTATTAAATATTATTGCTCTCAGTTACAGTAGAAACTTAGTTCTTAAAAGGAATTTAGTTGGAAAACTTTTAAAAATGATTGCAAATATTTGCACTGTTTTATAAGTTACATCATTTTATAAGTTTACGTAAGTTACAATTCAGGTTCATAGTACATTGTAACCCAAAGGGGTCTTCTGTTTCCTCTTACATTTGCTACACAGCTGTCTTTGTCCAAGACACATAAGATGAAGAAGGTGCCATGCAGGTAGTTGACCACGGATCGGATATTCCATCACTATTTGTTCTTGCAAACTTTTGTATTTGCTTTGCTAAGGGCTTCGCCAAAGCCTAAAATCATGAGTTAGCTCAATTGAAACTGCAAAGCCTTTGTAAAAAGGATCTCTTATAGAAGCTATTAAAGCATACTGAGTTCAGATAAGACGGTGTTAATCAATCTGAGTTTTATTTTATATTTTGGTTTTATTATTGCATGTTCTTCTTACAAGTACAATGTATCCACAGGATTAGTATTTAACATAGTGAGGAATTTCTAGTCAATGGATAATTTAGATACAGAATTGATATTGCATTTCACCATTGATCGGAATTGTGACTGTAAAGTCACCACTGTTTGGTGGAACATATCTGCCATCCGTAAATTAACAGTGTAGGAATGGTCTGAATATTTGAGTTTCTATGTGGGGACCAGTAGTTCCCATATTGATGTATGATATGTACCGTAATTCTGGTCCTTCCATCTCTATACAAGCGGTACAATTTAGTGCAACATTTCATGGGGGGAAAAGTAATACATAGGATAGAAAGAGCATTGTTTTTTTCTTCATTCATGGGAAAGAGTCAGATGAACCATTTTACAGAGAAGTGGGTTTTTCTTTCAGACATACAGTGAAACCTCCACATTGACCACCTCCCTACATTGCCCCCCCCCTTAATTGACCTAGTTTTTGTAGAACAAACATGAACCATGCCATGTGCCACATGTACCTATCAGTACAGCAGGCCAGGTTCTTTATGTTGACCACCTCCATATGTTGACCAGTTTGTTACAGTCCCTTGGGAGGTCAACTTACAGAGTTTCTGCTGTATTGATAAAGAACATCAGTAGAACCAAACTTGAGGTTCTTTTTATGAATAGTTTTGACTTGCTTTAAACCAAAAATAGGCTTAGGCAGCATATACTCTTTTACTTATGTAAAATATTTTGATACTTGGATGTAGTTCTCTTGTATTGATGGTATAACATAATAAATTATTGCATGTCACTTCAAAAAGAAATGTTTCCTTTTAATGGAAAAATGTATACTGATGAATGCTTTTTATTTTACTTTTTATTTATTTATTTTTTTCAGACACAATCTCACTTTGTCATCCTCAGTAGAGTGGTGTGGTGTCACAGCTCACAGCAACATCAAACTCTTGGGCTTAAGCGATTCTCTTGCCTCAGCCTCCGAAGTAGCTGGGACTACAGGTTCCCACTACAATGCTCGGCTATTTTTTGCTGCAGTTGTCATTTTTTTTTTTTTTTAACTGGCCTGGGCCAGGGTTTGAACCCGCCACCCTAGGTGTTTGTGGCTGGTGCCATAATCACTGTGCTACGGGCGCCGAGCCAATGCTTTTTATTTTAAAAGGAAATATAACCTTTTAACCTAGAAATGTCCTATTGTTCAGAAATTTAAATAAAATTTGGCTTTAGTAAAATATTGTATAAATTACAAAAATTAAATCACATTTCTGAAAGCTACACATATGAATGTACTTTAAATTCAGAATATAAAATCAACCTTACTCATTTTGTTCGTTGTAATTGTCAATGTTTTGAAGTCAAACTTTAAAAGGATTTTATTCTTAATAACATTATTTTGTACTCATTCTTATACTCCAAGAAAGTATAATTAAATATATCAGAGACATTTTAATTTACCTGATTTGTCTTCATTATTACATGTGAGGAAGTTAATGTCAAGCATCATTTATTCAATATAATAAAATGAAAATAAAGTAAAAGCATTGTCATCTTAAAATTTCACCACAAATAAAGGCAAGCCAGGTATTGTCTCCATCTTACAAAGCTGATGTTCTTCTTATAAAATTTTATGTAAGATAGAAGAATTATAATGTCAGCACTAATGATTTAAGAGGAATCTATCCAACATTCTCAAAGAGATATCTCAAGAATAGATAGAAATGATCCCATTTGCCTTTGTTGACAGTGAAACATTTTCCCTATACTAAGTTGTTTGACTACGTATTTGACACATTTTATATTTAAACCATTACTGGATTTTATATTAATTTTCCTATTTTCTGTTTAAAGGTGTGATCACTTTGAAGTGTACATGTTCTGGAATTAAAGAACATGTGACATTTTAACTTTTTTTTAACTTAAAATATGTTTTCTTTCCTTCAGTTGGAAACTTTGTTTATTAGTTGCTTCAAAGGAACAGATGTTCTCTTTTCTTTTGTTCCCTTGGTAGTGCCTATGACCAGAAGCCACAAGTGGGAATGAGGCCCTCCAACCCCCCAACCCCGTCCAGTACCCCAGTGTCGCCTCTCCACCATGCATCTCCAAACTCAGCTCACACTCCGAAACCTGAGCGGGCCTTCCCAGCTCACCTCCCCCCATCGCAGTCCATACAGGATAGCAGCTTCCCCATGGACCACAGGTAATCTGCAGAGACCAGTCGGAAAAACTTTATGTAGCATTCTTGGAAGAAATTCCTATTACCAGGTCAGAAGACCTATAGTAGATTTAAGGTAACCATATTAATTTTGCACATCTGTGCAAAATATTTTTAGAAAGAGCTTGCTCCATCTATACTGACAAATAATTTGTGGAGAAGGTCATTTATAAACATTCCTTTTATAAACATTTAAATTGGTAGCTAAAATGGAAAATTAATCTATCTACTGACATTTGAACATTTCCCTTTTGCTTTGCTTGAATTAAATTGCTTCACTTAAACTTTAAATCAGATGATCCCATTTTTATGAGCATATGTGTGTACTTGTTCTGTAAAGTTAGGAGACTAATTTTAGTAGGTGGCTTATGGAATTAGGTTCTTTACCTTGGATTGAATGGTTTGGCTGTACATAGTTTTGCAGAATAGAACTTATTTGATTTAAACGATTTACCATCGCTTGCAAGTGATGAATATTTAATGTCAGTAGACACATGGCCCCTGGACACTTAATATGTAGTTAAAGAGGTAGAGGCTGAATTAGTTTTATTTAGGAAGGAACAAGATTCAATTGGAGCACAGAGAGAGGAAGAATGCTGTGGTGGGTAATTCATGACTCCTAGAGATGAAGAAATTCATATTTAAATAAAATATCGGCATACCTTTAGAGATACTGAGATATACTGCCTTACTAGCCAACTGAAAATGCAGGTTACTTATATACAGTATTCCTCTTCTTCCCTCTACTTTGTACTCCTATATAACCAGTGGTGTGCTGATAAATGCTTAACAGACTGGATAGGAGGAAAACAAAGGGCTTATCTGTAGCGTCTGCTGAGTTTATGATATTAATACTGTGCTCCTGATGGCTGACTGACTGTGCACTATCACTGGCAACCTTGAACGTGGAGCTGGAAAGAGATAGGCAATTGTGCACCACGTATAGTATTTCTGTGGTTCAGATACAGTAAACATGCGTAACCTCAAGAGCATAATTAGTAGTGAAATGTAGGAAAATAATTAGGAAGTGATGAGTTTTGAGTTTTTATTGCCTTTGTTTTTAATATTTTTTTATTTTGAAGTTATATAATTTAATTCTTAATAATGGCTGTGTTTAACAATTGGATCAAAAAATTCCTGCAAATTGAACAATAAGCCAGTGAAAACTGGCTCTGACACACCATTATAAAAATAACCAAGCCAAAGGAATCTTCTAGATCAGCAGAGAAAAGCAGAAGCTATGCCACTGGCAACTCCTTGCAAATAAGGAAGCAGTCAGATCAGCTTCTTATAGGATTTTTCATGAGACTCCGTCTCAAATTCAGTAACTCATTTTGCTACAAAGGGCTGAGATGAAAGGGTATCTTTTCCAGCGCTGTTCCCATCACAAGTCTTCTTCGGGTGTAGTTATTAAATGCTTCCTCGTATCTTTTTCTCCTCACCCTGTAGACTTGAGACTTTGTTGGAGTCTGATGGTATGTGCATCTGTGTAAACAGTTGTGTAAATAAAGATGAAAGAATTCTTACTGCAGGGTGGGCCATTAAACAGATGCACATTGTGTAAGATGAAAAGCGAAAAAGAGTGTGAACAAAAAAACAAGTTTTATTTTGTCCACTTCTGGTAACTTGCCAGAGTTCCTCCGAACTGAGTCTCTCACTCTTCCATTGAGTGCCAGAATTAGAGATCGTGTCGTCTCCTCTGTGTGCAGCCCAGCCGTTTCTCAGGGAAGGTGGCTGCTGAATAAGCACTATGCCTGTTTTTAGGTGACCTAACTTGAAATGCTCTAGCCAAGTCCATTTTAGTTTCTCTACTTGAAGTCAAATATCTGAGACTGAGAACAGCCGGCCCGGAACTCCAAGAGGGAAGCTCAGGGTCTTTTCCCGCTGCCCCCAGCTGAGTTTTGAGGGCAGTACCAGCTGGCCCATCCTAGGAAAATCTCTGAAGCCGTATGTTTCTGAGGAGGATTTCTTAGAGGGCTCTGGCCAACAACTGACAGTCCCTGGGTTATAAATGGCATGTTTGCTCTGGGAACAGATCCTTTCCCCAGAACACCTCCTCCAGCCCAGGCACCCCACTTCACTCTGGGAGTGTTCTGTGGCCAGCTGGCCTGCACCCCGCTTCCTCTCCTCAGCCTCACTCTGCCCCTCGGCCAGCCACGCTTTGGCTCTTTCCCCTCCACCTGCTTTGCAGGAGCCCCGTCTTTTTTTCTCATTGTTTCCACATTTATGCCCTGTTTATCTAAGGGTTCCATCAGCAGGCTCTCTTTACCTTTTAACTCTCTTCCAGAAGCTTCTTGAAACACTTTCTCTTCACCACTGGTCAGTGCTCCCCAAGAATGGCACCTAAAGGCCTGTGGCTCCCTGGGGAACGTGTGTACCTCACAGATACATGTTCCCAGCAAGTCCCCACTGCAGTCAGGTCGACTCGTAGAAGCAAATGCCTTGATTCCCTTACAAAGCTTGCAGTACAAGTATTATTAACTTCCTTTTAAGGCTTCACAAGGGAACCGGTTTCTTATTTTAACTTCAAGTTACAATTTTCTGATTCACTCCTTGACAGTTCTTAATGATAATTTCTGTTTCTTTTTTTGGCTAATGAAATAAGCAAGGGAAGGAAAATGAATGCAGTGCCAGTCAGCCTAACTGTTTTGTGGTATCTGCGTTCTAAGTTTATTTTCTGCAGGTGTATGTAGGTAGAATTTCATCACTTTCCATGACCACCAGTGAGCTTAGAGTTAAATCATAGGATAGTGTATTCTTAGAAATGCCGAAGGAATTGCTTTGCCATTCTTTTACCTTGTTTTCATTTAACATTACTGAAATTAAATGCTAACTTTACAAATTAAAGTCTTAGGCATGCTTTTAGTGGGAGTGGGGGAGTTTAGTAGTCTTATATTTGCTCCTAGAAATGTTAGATAGGTTATTTTGAAGTACTCCTGGGGCATTTGTAGAGCACTTTTAAATCTTTAATTAATCCATGTCTTTGTGGTGGTCAATGATATTATGGATGAGAAACACAGAACAGAAGGATTATGTGATCAGCTAATCGTTACACAGTATAACCAAGAATGACAGAGCCCAGGACTCACGTCCAGCCATCCACTAAGGCCTCAACACTTCCCGATGACCTAACGGCTTGGCTTGCCACAAACTAATGCACCACATACATGTTATTTTCATCTTGGGATGTCAGCTGTATATTTATGCTTATTTTTATCAACCTGATATTTTGTTTGAGGCTATTGGAAGCCAGTATGGTAGGTGTTACTGTTTGACAGTAAAGAAGTGGTCTGTTTAAAACCAGCACCCATTGGATACCCTACAGTGTCAGGTTTTATTTCTCACAGAAGCACATGTTAATTAAGACATTGCTGAGAAGTTAGAAGTCTGTCTAGTTTGAGGAAAGTCATTTCTCTCTTGCTTCCTCGGTAATCACTAGTAATGGAAGGAAAACCAGCAAGTAGGTTTTTCTTGGGTAGGTTTTTTGTTTGTGGATCAATTTGATAACAGAATTAAAAGAGAATGCAGTTTGAGATCAGGCTGTTTTCCGTCTTATTCTTCTAGATAATTATGTGAGACCCTTTTTATATGGAATTTGTGTCAGTTAGCTAGTTGACTAAAACCTATGTATTTTGGCCATTAGAGTGTGCATATATTTCCTCAAAATAGTGCATTGCTCTTCTGTCTATGCTCAAAGGACAGCTTTCTCTCCTGAAGTTGCACATGAAGGAACTGAGGAGAAGGGAATGCAAGTTACGATGTGATAAAAAGCACAGTGCTACTGACCGACAGCAGAGAAATCCAGTGTTCGTTGAAGATTTATACTTTGGATCAGTTAGTATCATGTTCATTGACTAAGCAGTGAAAAATTGAACTAGTATTTTAAAGAATATTCCATGTGCATTTGGCATGATCTATTTTTTGAAACTATCTTTTACTTTTTTAATGTAATATTAGTTGTCTATTTTTTGAGACTTTGAAAAAAATAAGAAGTTAACCGATAACTTCATACTGAGCCTCAAAGTCAAAGCATATAATATACAATGTGAACATTACTTTCTTTGCATTATTATTAATATTGTTTAATATTTTGATGCAGTAATCGTCTGTTTTCTTTTCTGAATATATTTATCTTTGTTCATTCTTTACGTGGTTTTTGTTTCTACTCCTTATCTTAAACATTGTTATTGTTTTTAAATTTTAAGCCTTTTAAATTATGTGAAGGCAAAAAGTGGAAACCTAATTAACACATGTATATGTAAAAATAAAAAAAATAAATAAAAGAAAAACATTATCTTCTAGAAATTCCATGGGGGAGAATAGAAGTGGATTTGTAGAGCAAAGGAAATTTTAAATCGTAAACAGATGTGCACTATACTGTACCTTAAAGCCTCTTCTCCCCCTGCAAAATCCTGTCTTTTTTACTGTTTTTTTTACCTTTTACTCTTTTTTGGTTAGTATTGTTATTGGATCAAAAATCAGAGTAATGTTTCACGATTGTCAATGTTCATATATACGTTAACTCATTCAGAAAACAGCAGAAAGAAACATTTTTTTTTTTTAGCTCATTAAAATTAAAGTAGACTCAGACCCAAGATCTTTAACCTTCACAAATGGATAGTCAAGGCTGGATAGTTGAGGTCTGGCTGGCAATTAATATTAATTCTCAACAACATTATACAAATTATCTGCCTGTGCGGTCTCATATGAAATGTGAACAGTGGAAGTTTTATTTCCTCTCCTGGAGCTGTCGTGGCTCTTGGCTTTCGTAGTGTAGAGCCAAGTGTGCAAAATAGCATCACCAGGGAAAAACAGCCTTTCCAACCATGCTAAATGGAGCAGGACTTTGGGGCCACCACAGGTGCGGGATGGAGCAGCTTCCCCGCTGCAGAGAGGCAAGGACAGCTGTAAATATTCTTGCACTTTTGTGTCTCTTCCATTTCTTTAAAGTAGATAGTGAGATACCAACATCAATCAATGCAGTATTTTTCTGATTCTCTTTTCCATGTGCCCGTTATAATATCCATATCGCAAACTTTATGGTAAATTTTTAACTACTTTAGTGTAGCTTTAGAAGTATTTCTATCACTGCAATCAGTGTAACCTGGTTTCTGGTACCCTCAATGAATCCCCAACAATAAAAAAAAAAAAAGAAGTATTCATATCACACTTGTTTTCATGTATACATCAAACAAATATTTTAGCATACTCAGTTTTGGTACTTTTGCTCAATGGCATATGAATGGACCTTTCTGCCATGATCCATAAAGTCATTCTTCCCATTCTTTCTCATAAATCACTAGCTGTTGAATTAAGCTAGCTGTTACTCCCATCCCAGTTACACTGAGAGACAAGAGTAATATTTCCCTTACTGGTCCCCTCTCCCAATAAACTAACTTTATTTTTTAGTGCTTATCAATTTATACCATATTTAATCATGAAAGAAGAACAAAGCTTCTTCCCTTTTGTTCCAAAATGTTTTTCCCCCTCAAATGGCTTCCTAATTCAAACTTTCTTGCACAATCTTTTTATTCAGAACTCTGTAACTTTTTCAAATTCCCAAAAGAAATGCAGAAAATTTGCTTTTGTTCTTTTAGGAGAAGAATTAGAATATGACAGAAATGTCTCTTGAACAGAAATGTCTCTTGAACTGTTTTTCAGCAAGGATCTTAATAAGCCTCGTCTCTAAAAATCAGGAATAGATAGCTAAGAAAAACTAAGAATTGTGCACTCAAAGACCACTCGAAGTTTCATCCCTGACTGCTTTTCTAAAATCTGTCTCGATAGCAGTTTGTAGCAATAACTGTCAGAGTATTCAATATCATGTCTTCATGACACACCACTAGCAGCCAATCTTGGTAAACAGTCTGATTAAAAGATTATCTGTCACCAGGATTTCATCATCCTCTAGACTGATTCACTTGTTTGGAATCAGGGCACAGTCTGAAGTCACTGAATGGAGTTGATGAGGCTAACATTTCACAAAATAGAAAATAAAAATTGTCGTCTAAAAATCAGGCAGAAAATCCTCCCTGATTATTGCCAACTCGTATGATGCATACAAGACAAGCCCGCGTGGGTGGGAAGACTGTCTGGGGTCCATTCACAACTCGCGGGAGCCGCTCAGCTGGCTCTGACTTGGTTGGTGTGAGCCAGCTGCCGTCCCCCGCTCTCATCTGGGGACAGCGCTGACGAGGACGGTGACACCTGCTGCAGTGACCACACTGACGTGGGCAGTCAGGCCACATCTGTGGCTGTCGGAAGGCTGGAGGGAGGGGTACATTAGAAGGCCTGGACTAGTAGAACAATTCCCCATCTAGTAAGACCTGCCTCGAATTCTAACAGTGTGTTTTCAGAACTTGGAGGAGGGCTGTATCCGGGAAGGAGGAAACCCAAATATTGACTCTTTTTGCCTATCGTGATATCATAAGGAGGAGACATCCCAGAGTAACTTCCTGGGCTCTATAAAAGTCACGAGGAATCAGGATCCTGATAAGGACTAAAGATTTGACTCCAAGACCTCAGAACAATCTTCTAGCTGCTTACATCTGGGCGCCTTGATTGTGTTTCTGAAATTTTAAGCCTGGTACTCAGTTCCCTCTGATTTCTCGAAATTCTAAAAAATTGATGTTGAAAGCTTGAGTCTTTTCACATGCACAGGAAGTGTTTGAACATGGAGCAAGTGTGAGTATTCTCCCAGTGACCAGAATTTTCAATGTCCTTGTTTTTTCCAAATCTTCTTTTTTCAAAAAAACCCATTCGTCCTTAATTTAACCCTTTACCCCTCTACTGTAGAAACCTACGTCCTCTCCTAAGATGTGTAACTTGTCAGTAACTATGAAAATATAGACCTATGTTCTGTTTTATTTGGTGATACTATTTTTACTCTAATCCACAACCGTTTCCCATAGAACATTCAAGGAACAAATATTCTTTAAGGATGAATACTATGTATTATGCATAGAGAACAAGGGAAACATTTAGTTCTGAGTACCTGGCAAAGCCATTCCTTTAGGGTACAATGTACTTCTAGAACTTCTTATTCTCTCTAAATCCAATAAATTAAAAGAAACATTGAAGGAACTGAGTGGAAAAGCAATTAATGTTTTCCCAAATACAATGAGGGTCATGTACTAAAGTTTAAGGGTCTGAAATTAAACTTTGGCTTATCTAACTCTAGTTGGATAGGAAAGAATGTTTGTGCCTGGCACACTGAAGTCGCAACTTCAGAACATGCACAGAAGAAATGGCCATGGTAGACTTGCCAAGTGGAAGGAAGGAAGGGTGGATGGTAAAATGAAGCAAAGAGGAAGGATTCAGGGAGACTTGTAAATATTGCTAGATATGGTTAGTCGGTGTGCCACATGATGAAGCCAACTTCAAAGTCTGACTGCAAAGAAAACTTTCCAAGAGAACACACCTGTGCAGGTGCACAGAGCCAACACAGATGCCCGGGACACTCTCCTTTTCCCTCTGCCAGCAACTTTTCCATTCTACATGGGTTAGGTTTTTTTCCCCTCCTTTTTGATAACCCTTACCTTTTGCTCTGTTGCAAAAAACTTTTTCCACGCCTTTACTTTTAATATGTCCATGTCTTTATATTTAAAGGGGGTTTCTTTAGACGATATATAGTTCGTTCTTTGTTTTTTATTCAGTCTCATAATCTGTCTTTTAGTTGTTCTATTAAGACAGTTCACACTTAACATCATTATTGATAGTTTCACTAATAGCTACCTTATTTGTGACTATTTTCTATTTTTCCCACTAAAATTCTTCTTTTTTTTATTAAATCATAGCTGTGTACCTTAATGCAATCATGGGGTACAGTGTGCTGGTTTTATATACAATTTGAAATATTTTCATCAAACTGGTTAACATAGCCTTCATGGCATTTTGTCAGTTATTGTGTTAAGACCTTTATATTCTACATTTAGTAAGTTTCATCTGTACCCTTCTAAGATGCACTGTAGGTTTGATCCTACCAGTTACCCTCCCTCCCTCCCTCCACTCATATTCCCCCCTCCCCTCCCCTCCGTCTCCCCTTTCCCCTTCTTCTTGGGCTATAATTAGGTTATAGCTTTCATAAGAAAGCTACAAATAGGTTTCATAGTACGGCTGAGTACATTGGATATTTTTCTTCCATTCTTGAGATAGCTTGCTAAGAAGAATATGTTCCAGCTCCATCCATGTAAACATGTAAGAGGTAAAGTCTCCATCTTTCTTTAAGGCTGCATAATATTCCATGGTATACATATACCACAATTTATTAATCCATTCATGGGTCGATGGGCACTTGGGCTTCTTCCATGACTTGGCAATTATGAATCGGGCTGCAATGAACATTCTGGTACAAATATCTTTGATATACTGTGATTTTTGGTCTTCTCGACATATACCTAGTAAAGGAATTGTAGGATCCAATGGCAGGTCTATTTTTAGATCTCTAAGTATTCTCCAAACATCTTTCCAAAAGGAATGTATT
>CAUYON010017773.1:0-19725 GCA_963573935.1 Arctocebus calabarensis
TAAAGACATTGATAATCTACATTTAATAAGTTTCCCCAGTACCCTGCTAAGATGCACCGTAGGTGTGATCCCACCAATTGCCCTCCCTCCACCCATACTCCCCCCTCCCCTCCCCTTCCTTTCCCCTTTCCCTGTATTCCTATGCTATAATTGGGTTTTAACTCACTTCTTTATACATTTGATAAAAATCCATGTATAAGACAGCCTTTCTTTTATTTTTGAGGAAATTCATACTTACAGAGTGGTGCTGGCTCTCAGAAAGCATTTTCCTGTGCTTACGGTGGTATGCTCATTAGAGTGATTATTTTATCAACCTCCACGCTAGGCATTTCATCTAGACTAGTGGTTCTCAACCTTCCTAATGCCACGACCCTTTAATACAGTTCCTTATGTTGTAGTGACCTCCAACCATAAAATTATTTTAGTTGCTACTTCATAATTGTAATTTTACTACTGTCGTAAATCATAATGTAAATATCTGAATGCAGGATGTATTTAGGCGACCCCTGTGCAAGGGTCGTTCAATCCCTAAAGGGGTCACAACCCACAGGTTGAGAACCACTGCTCTAGACTATAAGCTCCATGAAAGCGAAAATTATCTCAGTGCTTCCTGCACTAGCAAATAAGATTACACATAATAGACATTCAACATGTAATACTTGTTGAATGAATAAATAAATAAATAATGAAATAACTTGAATTTAACGGGTGATATTGCATCTTTTTGTCCCCCTGGAAAAATGCTGTAATTTCAGAGATGTGTACATAATTTATTGGGCTTTATCTAACTGCCAACAAAGTCTTTAACATTAGCCACATATAATTTTTCCCAGAATGGAAATTTTGATAATTAACTTTGTTTCATACATCTGTTAAACATATCTATATAAAATGGTGCATGCACTTAGAGTTTTTTAAATCTTCCTGAAAGTTGCTTTTTACTGTGTGTTAGCTGCTTGCACATTTCACCTTATCTGTGCCTAAAGTCATGGCTAAAATGACTATATAGATAGCATCTGTCCCATGCTATCATTTTAATGTAAAGGGAGGGTACTAAGTGATATTACATCACATTACAGTTTTCAATGAATTAAGTTGTGTCTAGAGAAAGATGGAAACAGTAATAAATGAGTGTAAACAAAGATACAGAAAAATTTACTTGAGGCCAAATATATGGATGGGAGTCAAGCCACTATTTTCAATGGTCTAGAGCCAAAAGGCTGTATAAAACAGACTCCCAGATTGGCAGATTTATGAGCGAGTCATAAAAACCGGTGATCATAAAGTTGTTAGAGGGAAAAAAAAAATCTAAACACCGTCTACTTTGATTAGATTCAGGATTGGGCCAAATCTCAAAGGCAGTTTTGCAGTACTGAAAAATGTTCCC
This sequence comes from Arctocebus calabarensis, assembly GCA_963573935.1. Taxonomy (NCBI): domain Eukaryota; kingdom Metazoa; phylum Chordata; class Mammalia; order Primates; family Lorisidae; genus Arctocebus; species Arctocebus calabarensis. The sequence continues at coordinate 1,388 of CAUYON010017773.1, forward strand.
ATGTTATTCACAAACTGTACCAACTTTTCTGGGAAAGATGACTGGTGGGAGATGTCATTTTGTCACACACGTCCTTTAAATGATAGTAACCGAGAGCTGAGACTGCTGGAGTGTGAATTTCGGGCTGGGCCCTTGATTTTGGTGTAGTCTGCACAGGACCACCTTGGGCTGGATTAGCGTCATCTCTTGCACTTACTGTGACAGCCGTCATCACGCTCCTGCTTCCGCAGAGAAGCTCGTGCCTGCCATCGTCCACTCTGAACACAAGTGGAAGGATGCTTTTAAACCATAACTCAAGTGATGTCCTATCTCTGCTAACACCTCACGACTGCTTCCTATGTCACTCAGTCTAAAATCTTCCCATGGCCTTTGAAGGCTATGCGACCCGAGCCTCCATTCATTCTTTGATCCCATCCTTCTTACCCACTTCTCAGAAGGCTCCAGACTCCTTGGCCTCCAAGCATGGCCTCAAACACCTGAGCAGGTTTCCAACACTTAGATCCTGAACACTGTTTGTTTTCTTCATCTTGAGCTTCTTTTCCCTAGATACCTTCAATGTTCACTGTCTGACCTTCCTGGATTTTTTTTTTGCCCAAATTTCACCTTTTTAAAGCCATCTATAACTGTTAAAAATTGCCTTCCCCTCTAGCTCATCTCCCAAGATTTCTGTACTACTTCTTATACTGCTAGCTCATTTTTCATTACTCTCTAGCATGCTAATTAATTGATTCACTGACTAAGTTGTTTTTTAATTGTTTTTCAGACCTCACCAGAACATAAGCTCATCAAGAACAGGGAATATTTTTGTCCACTGATATATTCCAACTGCCTAAAACAGTGCCTGATAGTGTGCTCAGGAAGTTTTCAGTAACTGCTTGAATTACCTCATGAATCCTCACAAGAGTTCTACAGAAGTTTCTAGTATAATTTTATTCTTTATAGTTAAGAAACTTATAGTTAGATTCTTTGACTTTTCATTGAAAATTAAAAATTAATGTTGTATAAAACTCACATATACTATGGTGAATTATTAATAGAAAGGAGCTTTGTGAGGACTGCATTGTAGCTTAAGAAAAACTTTGAAACGACATAGCTGGATTTTTAAAAATTTATTATTTTTGCATAAATAAGTTTGAGATCCCTGAAGCAAACAAACATGCAATATTTTCTTAAAATTTTTACTTTACAGCCAGGCATTACGGCAGGTGCCTGTAGTCCCAGCTACTCGGGAGGCTGAGGCACAAAATGGCTTGAGTCCAAGGATTTGAGGTTGCTGTGAGCTGTGACACCATGGCACTACCAAGGGCGACATAGTGAGACTCTGTCTCAATTTAAAATATATGCATATAAAATAAAAACAATTTTGCTTTAAAACCCATAATACTATGATACAAAATTTCTTTCTAAATCATTGTAATCAATCTTTCATTTCTGTTTACATCTGAGAATTCCAATTCATCATTTCCACCAACGGCTGCAGCCATTTGCTCCTAATTGGACATCTTGTGTCCTCTGTCTCAATTGCAGGGCAGAGCTGCCTGAAGCTCCTCATTACAGAGGCAGAAATCTGGCAATAAACATCTTCTGCAGCTTCCCTTCCTGCCAGGAAATAGAGCTTTGCTCCTCCGTCTAGCTAATGGTGTTCTAAGCTCCTTATGTCTTGCATAAAAGTGCTGAGGTGTCCTTCCCAGAAGAAACAAAAGCAGCCACAATGTCAACCTTGAGGCTTCAGCGCAGACGTTAGAATGAGGAAGCTGCCTGGCTCAGTAGTCAGGCCCAGGGGACGAAGAGGAAACAGCTTAGCAGCTTGCACCACTCTCCTGGGAGACTGTTGGTGCTACCTGAACAGAGGACCCGATTTTTCCCCTTTTTCCCCTTTTCTTCTCTCTTCCATTCCTCTTTGCATTTGAATGAAAGGCCAGAAGAGGTCAGGGAATTCTCATCATCTGTTGCCACCAAGGGGGATCTCTCTCTGTGTGTATATAAATACAATGGACCCTCCATAGCTGACCATCTCCCTACATTAACCACCTCCTTAAGGTGACCTAATTTTCATAGACTGGACAGGCACCCCACATACAAATCAGTACAGCAGGCCTTATGGTGACTGCCTCCATATGTTGACCGGTTTGTGACAGGGTAGTCTCCTTACAGAGGTTCTACTCCATATTGTTTAAATGCATTTTCCCAAAGCAGGGACGTTTCAAGAAAAATGCACCTGTCCCATATTTCCCCACACCCTACATAGAGAGATTCTCGTGAGTTCCGAATGTTACCAGAGTGGTTTTGAAGAAGAGATGCTACTCCAGATAATTACTTTTGATTTATTGAGCATAGCAGTAAGAGGCCCAGGTTCTTAAGCGGGGCTCAAATCAATCTCGGTTTTGTTTTGATTCGGTTTAAATAAGTTGATATGTGTCTAATAACTTAAAATAGTAACTGGACTGTGTGAAATACTCAGCACACACGAGCTGGTAGTAGGATCTGAAGTATCAGCAATAATTGTCATTAAGGACACTTATGATGTACTAAGCGTTTGTTAAATCTTATTGAACCCTCTAATCAACTTCATAATGTAGATACCATGCCTTTTCCCTTCTGCAGTTGAGAGAATGAGGCTTTAAATGTTACTCAGCTTGCCCGTGGCCCTTCCACTTGAGGGTGTTGGTCGCATTGCTACAGATTCATGTTTCTATAAACCACTGGCTAGATGTACCCCACAGAGGTATTTGGTTTGGTTCACAAATAAAAGGATTTCAGAGTATGCAGAGAATTAGATTCGATCATGGTGTATTCTGTACCCTGATTCTTTAGTCACTTTTATTAACTTACTCCGCCTTTGTTTTCAACAAGTATTCACTGAGGGTCTCCCCTATGCCAGGCACTATCCCGAGGCGGGGAGTTAGAGCTTTGAACGCAGTAAGAAGAAGGGCTCACGCTCATGGGTCTGGCCACCTCGGCTGCAGAACACTCAGCGTCTCACAGTAGAGGTAACAAGTATTCTGCAAAGAAAGACAACACTGAATAGGACCAAAACCTGGTATGTCTTTGGGGGTTTCTCAACATCCTCTAAAACCAAAAGTACGGTTGGCTGCCTAAAGCCTACAAGTGGGGAAGACTCTGAAACAATGTGGTCCCTAAATAGATTCTAGAATTACTTGTATAACACTGCAAATAACCCTCTCACAAACTCATTTCTCTCGGTTAATGCAACGTCTCTGGCAATGACGTGATGAGATACATGTTTGCAAAGGACATTCATCTGGCTGTAGCGGCCACCATATGCACGGGTAAGACAAATGGAAAGGTGGTCACCAGGGGAGTTCCCTGAATGGATTAATAAATTGTGGTACATGTATACCATGAAATATTATGCAGCCTTAAAGAAAGATGGAGACTTTACCTCTTTCGTGTTTACATGGATGGAGCTAGAACATATTCTTCCTAGCAAAGTATCTCAAGAATGGAAGAAAAAGTATCCAATGTACTCAGCCCTTCTATGAAGCTAATTTATACCTGTTGTATGAAGGGTATAACCCAACTATAGCAAAAGAATATGGGGAAAGGGGCAAGGGAGAGGAGGGGGAGGTTGAGGTGGAGGGAGGGTAATTGGTGGGGCCATACCTACGGTGCATCTTAGCAGGGTACTGGGGAAACTTATTAAATGTAGAGTATCAATGTCTTTATATAGTGATCAAGAAAATGCCATGAAGGCTATGTTTAACAGTACGATCAAAATATTTCTGATTATATATGAAGCACATTGTGCCCTATGATGACACCAATGTACACAATTATGATTTAATAAAATTATTTAAAAAAAAAAAGAAGAAATATTATGTGGAGTCCCCTGATGTAAATGGAGAATAAACGTCTTCCTTTCCTTCAGCGTACTGGAGATTTTCTGAGCCAAGTGTGTATGTACTGTGCTATGATTAGTAATCACAAAAGCTAAACTAAATGCCTATCTATACCGGGGCCCTGTGCATGGAGACTTGAATGAATTACCTCCTTCAAGTCCTCAAAACACCGCCAAGAGGTAGACCCCATCTATGTCCCCCTTTCACAGATGAGAAAGTGAGGCACAGGGAAGTGAAGTTCATTGTCCAAACGTACATGGCAAATACAATGGCAGAGCTGGGATCTGAACCCAAAGTAGTCTGACTCTAGAGCTCTTGCTCTTAATTGACCTTAATATTTTGTCATATGCTGCAAGAGAAGATTTTTTAAAGTTTGATAATATTTAACTGGTTTTATCTTTTCCCCAGTGCCTGAGAAGCTCCTTCGCCTTATAACGCAGTCTTCACGTTGAGCATTCAGAGAAAGAGAAGCCTGGTCTGGGCAATGGGTCCTACACTCAGAACTGACTCAATCCTGAATTCAGGAGATGCCACTGGGTTAGTCTGACATTCTCTGTTTCAACAAGTTGTGAGTGATTTCAAAGATGTTTAAACTGCTAAGACATCAGTGTGAACTGAGCATGGAAAGGCGTCGAGCGCCCAGCGTCTGCATCTCAGCCAAGCACAGCCTATTCTCTAGTTAGCCTTCCTGAAGTGATTCACACACACATACACACCAAAGAGGAAAATATACATATACCTTGTTCTTTTCTGAAAATGGGCTTGGAAAAAGAAAAAAAACAAAAACAAAAACACTAAAAGCTAAGAGGGCAGAGAAGTAATGCTTAATTAGAAAATAAAGCTTTGAGATAATTTCAGAATTGAATAACAAATTTGGTGATAGCTAAAATGAACACAGACATCATTTATTTCTAATAGAAATAAGAAAATGTGATTTTCAAGCAAATGCTCCAACCAGAGAAAGAACTGCACATTGTACAGGAAATTATAAGCAAACATGGGATCCTTCAAGAGCATCCAGAGGCCAGGTGCAATGGCTCAGGCCTGTGATCCCAGCACTCTGGGAGGTGGAGGTGGGTGGATTGCTTGAGCTCAGGAGAAGAGTTAGGGACCAGCCCGAATAACAGCAAGACCCCATCTCCAAAAAAAAAAAAAAAAAAAAAAAATAGAAAAATTAGCCAGGCATCATGGCGGGCACCTATAGCCCAGCTACTCAGAAGGCTGAAGCAGAAGGATTGCTTGACCCCAGGAGTTTGAGGTTGCTGTGAACTAGGATGCCACAGCACTCTACCCAGACACCCACTCTGTCTCAAAAATTAAACAAAAAAAAAAAAGAGTGTCAAGGGTCTACTATACTAGTATTGCCAAGAGGAAAATTTAATTATTTTGAAGGTACATTTGATACACTGCTTCCTGCCCACTGGCAAATGGCGAAGCCAAAGGTAAGCTCTTGCGCGGTATTCTTACCTGGTCATCATAGCGATAAGTAAGGAACTGCTCCCCTGTTGTATCTTCAAGAAAACTGCCCTGAGGAGAGAGTGCAAACTCAGGAAGGAAATAGGCTCCCGGAGACTTCTCTGCTGTGGTCTGAAAGGCAAAATCACTGGGTCACAAAAAAGGCTCCAGTAAGGACCCCCCTGAGCAGCAAAGTCCAAAATGGACATTCCAAGAGAATCAACCCACTAAATGCTACACCAAGAAAAGAAAAGGAAGTTCTCTCTCTGGGCAAAGACCAAGGTGAGGCACACCAGGCGTCTGTGTTGGGACACTGTCAGGCCATTCCAAACTTTCTCTCTCCTGCTGTGTCCAAACTCGCTATCTGCCAGCAATCCAGCCACAGAGTTAACTTTAAGTTTTATAGTTGCCACTCTATTGTTTTTAGAGTTCCTTCTTTCCTGCCTTCCTCTCACCCTTCCTTCCTTAAACGTTGGCAAAAGAGTGGGAAACAAATTTTTTTCCATATTACAACAGAAATGTATGCGCATTGCAGAAAATTCAGAAAATACGGACAAGTGCAAAAGACAATAAAAATCACCCATAATTCTTCAACCTGCAATAACTACTTTTAATTATTCAGTATATTGACTTTGAGACTTTTTTCCTCATAATGTTTTCTTATGTTTATATAAAAATCTAAGGTTTGATAAACATGGGTTTTAGACCTTGGCACCCAAATTTTTATACTAGAGCCTGAATTGTTGGGGTCTGAAGGGAGTCAGGAAGAAGGAGCTCCTCTATGGGGGAATGTGCCTTGGATATGTGGGTCACTGTGAAAGTGTTATAGTCCATTATTTCACTTCCAAAAAAGTCAGTCAACAGTGTCCTTCCTGATTGACCTGTGCAAGTTTCAACTTGCTTGGCTTATGGGTGTTGCTGGGAGGGCTTCATTTGCCGCTATCCATGGGGATTTTATATTTCTTGATTTTTTTGTATCTCAAAACTTTTGTAATGATCCACATGATGGCTAATGGACTGGTTGCCATTATGCTGCCTCCTTCATCCTGGGAGGGCCCAACAAAGGGAAGTCTGAGGATTCAGGATGCTTAGCAGGATCACTTCCAGGAGGAAAACAAGACAGGAGACAGAAGCTCCGAATTTAGTTCCACCCAATCAAAAAATCGTGCATCCATGACTATGCCACCTGTAAACCTCATGCCCTTCCCTGAGAAGGAATGGGTAAGAAACAGAGGAAATAGGCCACAGGAGATTCTCTGAGGAGCAGGAAAGAAATGTCATCTCTAAAACCTCTGCTGCCCCAATAGACTCATTCCCAAACTGAAGCTATGACTGAAGCAAAAATATCTGTGTGAATACTGCATTTAACAAGCACAGTCAACATGGGATAAGTCTGTCAAGGAACACAGCAGAGATCACTCCACCAGACTAGATAGTCTAGATAGCAGATTGTTCAAATAATTTCAAGATTTTCTTATTAAACTTTATTTACATGAGAAATTTGGTACCATTATTGTTTTGTTTTGTTTTGTTTTTTGAGACAGAGCCTCAAGCTATCACCCTGGATAGAGTGCTATGGCATCACAGCTCACAGCAACCTCCAATTCCTGGGCTCAAGCAAGTCTCCTGCCTCCGCCTCCCAAGTAGCTGGGACTACAGGTGCCCGCCAAAACGCCCAGCCATTTTTTTGGTTGCAGCTGTCATTGTTGTTTGGCGGGCCCGGGCTGGATTCGAACCTGCAAGCTCAGGTGCACGTGGCTAGCGCCTTAGCCCATTGAGCCACAGGCGCTGAGCCAGTACCATTGTTGTTAATTGCCTCTATTGACTTCGGAAGTCATAGAATACTCATAATTGTTCAGTTCAGAAGTCATTCTATTCAGAAGTCACAGTATACTCATAATTTTAAATGCCTAAGGGGACATTAGAGAAGTCATCTAGGTCAACCTCCTGACCGTACAAACGAAGAAACTAAAGACCTAAGACTTAGGAGACTTCCCAATTTCCACAGAGCCAGGACTAGAGCCAGGGCTGGAACCCTGGCAGACCCATTAGCTGGCCGCTCAATCAACACACACTTACTGAGCATTTGCTACATGCCTGGCAGAGTTCTCAGGGCTGTGAATACAAAGATCATGTTCCTATTTTCAGGGAAGTCATGTTCTAGTTGAAGGGGATATATAATCGAATAAGTAATCAAATATATAAGCAAGAAAATTGAGGTTTTAAGTTTGCCAAAGGACATTGACAAGGTGATTGGAGAATAACATTTGGGAAAGGCTCTTCCATTTTAGATAAGACGGTCATCCCCAAGAAGGTAAGATTTCAGATAATAACTAAAGCATAACAAGGAGCCAGAAAGGAGGTCAGGGAGACTAGATTCAGCATGGACAAGTAAGAGAGTGGCACGTGAAGTGGAGGAAGGAAGGAAGCTCCAGGATGGTCAAGGAGCTTGTGGGCCACAGCATGGGGTAGGAGAACCACAGCTGAGTATTGAAACCATATGGACAGCTTTGTGGGCAAGGGGGTAAACAGAGACAAATGGAATCATAAAGACCAGGTAGAAGGCTATTGATATGGACCTGGGTGAGAAGGCATGGTTCCTTGGACTGGGATGATGGCAGTGCAGAAGGAGAGATGCGATGGGTGAGTAGAACCAACAAGACTTGCTGCTTAAGGACAACAGAGAAATCAAAGGTGATTTCTGGGCTGAAAAGGAACACAAAGGATGGGTAACCTTCATCCAGCGTTGCTGGATGGGGTAGAGTCCATGGTTCTGTCTGACATGTCTGTGAGACGTTCACATGGGGAGCTTGAGTTGGCCATTCAATAGGCAAATCAGAGTTCAGGAAGGACACTGGAGCCTAAGATGGCTTTGGGCACCATCACTTACATTCTTAGACGTAGATGCAGGTGTTTATGGCCATGATGCCAGAAAGGCCCCTGCCTAGAGAAAGAGTTTAGCAGGCACAAGAGCCTTGGCTGGAACCCTCAATCATTCTAATATTTGAAAATAAGTAGAGAAGCAAGCAAAAGAAACTAAAAATGATCGTCAACTACAGTGGAATCAAGAAAAAAGAAAATATTGGATCATAAAAGGATCAAGCAAAAAGGAGAGCAGTGGACTGTCTTGAACGTCACTGAGAGACTGAGAAGGACAATGAAGAGACATGGCCTTTGGATCTGGCATCAAGGATGTCACTGCTGCCCTTGATGAGGGTGGCCACAGCGCAGTGGCAGGGACAAGTGCAATGGGTTTGAATAGTGACTGGGAGAAGAGGAAGGACAGCCCAAAGGGAGACTTGGGCTGGGCAGTAGCTAGAGGGGAATGTGGGATTGCAATTGGATTTTTTGTTGTTATTTTTTTTGAGACAGAGTCTCACTTTGTCACTTTGGCGGAGTGCTATGACATCAGAGCTTACAGCAAACTCTAACTCCTGGGCTTAAGCGATCCTCTTGCCTCAGCCTCCCCAGTAGCTGGGACTACAGTTGCCTGCCACAGCACCCAGCTGTTGTTAGGGTCTCACTCTTGCTCAGGCTGGTCTTGAACTCCAAGCTCAAGCAATCCACCTGCCTCGGCCTCCCAGAGTCCTGGGATTACAGGCATGAGCCAGCAAGTGGGTTTTTTTAAAAGATAGGAGATACTAGAATATCTGGGTTTTCTGGGTTACTGGAATAATCCAATTGTAAGAAGGAGAGAGAGAGTAACAGAGGAGACAAAAGAGATAGCTGCAGGAGTTAAAGCCCGGAGAAGGAAGAGGAGTGAAATCCAGATTGCAGAAAGGCTGGCTTTTGTAAAGATTAGGGTGCTTGATATGTGTCATTTCACATCAGGTTATGTTTCCTTGCTGGCCCAGCTGCTGGGCTTCCACCTCCTGGTACTTGCTTCTTGGACACCCTTCTACTGGGTTCCAGAGATGCTCCTGGTTCCAAAATTGTCCATCTGTTCCTATCACCCACCTTCCCTCTCATATAACTTTCTTACCACTTACTGGCTCTCTTTTCTGGACTCCTCTGCAGCTGCCCTGCACTGCCCCCAGATAAGTGCCTTCTGCCGCAAGCAGGGATGGTCGTAAGCCTGGTGTGGATAAAATATTCTGAAGTTTCTTTCTGTAGCACCGTAACACTTCTCTGTAAGCAGAGTATTTATCTCACCACTGTGTGTCTGCACTATCAAAAACAACCACAAACATTTTGAAAGTTCCACTGATCTTTTCTTTCTCTGCTTAAATTCAGATCGGGAAAATGGTATGTTAGCCGATTCCAAGCTTCTCTCTCTCAAGGTCCATTTTGGAGGACACTCCATAGGGCCGGGGACATGCCCCCACCATGCGTGCACCTCCAGAATGTGGTATGCGGGAGGCTGGCGGGTGGCACTGCCTCCGCCCTGCAGTGGAAGACCTGCTTCCTTGGCGACCCACTGCCTGGTAGGAGTTCAGGGTTACTGGTCCCCAGGGTAAACCAGATGCTTCCCATACCCACATTGCACTCCTCCTTATAGCTAAACAATCAAGATTTTATATTTACCACCTTTCATCAAAATCCTCACTCTCAAGTAAATTTCCATCACTCAGGAGTTGATTCTACAGGCTGGATGCCATCCAAGCCCCTTCTGTATATACATAGAGCCTTCGTAACTACCTTTAGTGATTGGGAGCTCATTCTCTCCCAAGACAACAAGGGTCTATGAGAATCTAGACAATGTACAGGTTTATAGATACCCAACCAGCCTGGAGCGGCCCATGGCTCTCTCCACCGAGACCTGCTTCTATCCCCCCGCCCCAAGACACAAACAACTAAATCGAATTCTAGATTCCAGAGTGGCATCTAGGAAGGAACAAGTATCTGGGACGTGGAACTACAGAATTAGCAGGGACTTGAGAGACAGTCCAGTCCTAGCCCCCTCTTAAGGCAAGAATCTCTCCTGCAGCCTCTCCTGCAGACACGACAGCTTCCACAGAGGCCCTTTGAAGGAAAGGACAAGAAAAGGGCAGACCCAAGTCATGGAGCTGGGACTGTGGAAACTGTCTCACATTGTCCTCACAGCGGTCCTGTAGGGTGTGTGTCATTCGCCTCATTGCAACAAGAGGAAACCAAGGTGCAGGAAGGCAGGTAGTCGGCCCAGGGGCACGTTCCCCTGGATGCCCAACGAAACTTCACTTCTGTCCTATTCCATTTCCTTCCCTTCCTCGGTGGACATGATTCTTAGAAAAATTGGGCCTTTTCTTGGGAGAAATGGCTGAGTTCATTCATAGCTTCCGAAACCAAGCTGCACACAGAAGGTGTGTGTTTGGCATTTCTACCCAGGTGCCACTGACTTCCTCAGCTCTGCACAGGCCGAGGTGACCAAAAAAGTCAGGCCAGGGCCCTTAAGTAGCAAGAGCTGGAGGCAGGGGAGGCAGCCCAGGGCACAGAGCCAGGGCCCAGCAGAGAAGCTGCCAACTTGGGGCTCCTTCACAGCTGCTGTCCACAGCTGCTGAGTCACCAAGGACAGTCGGGCAGAATCCAGACAGCACCTCCAGGAACTGTGACTCTGAGACCCGGGGTCCAACTCTGTCTCCACATCACCCTCCAGCTGTATGAGGACGTACGTATGGGACGCTTACACAAAAACAGGACTTCAGTGTTCTAGGCCTCGACCTACACCCTGTAAAGAATCCAGAATAATTAACTATGAGGGCCAGGTAAAGCATGTGGCCGATTGTGATATTGTGGTATAATAAGAATATGTACTTTGGCCTCTGCCCAAGCCTCCTAACACAGCGCTCCTAAAACCCTTGCAATTTCCTGGGCAATAGGGGCACTGAGAGAATCATTTTTCTGGTAGTTGGTCTTTGCAGTTCCTGCAGGAAGCTCCTTAAGGCTTTGTAACTTCCTGGGTGACAGGAACATCTGACCCAGCTCCTAAATTCCTTAGACTCTCTGGGGTGATGGGAGCACCTTTTATCTAATGTGATGTCTCTCAGTAGGGACCAACTCTGTGATTAGAAGGCTGCAACTCTGAGTTCCCCAACATCCAGGGAAGAGAGAGGGGATAAAAGTAAAGTTGATGCCAATAGCCAGTGATGCCTAGGTAATGAAGCCTCCAGGTCAGCTGGGTTCTGGGAGTTTCTGCACGGGTGAACACATCCATTTGTTTGGAGGGTGACATCCCAACTCTGCCATTCTTCAGTATCCTTTACTGTAACACTTATGAACAAGTCAGTAAATACAAGTGGAGTGTTGCCCTGTGTTCTACAAGCATCTCTAGCAAACTAATCAAACCCAAGGAGGGGTTCTGACCTGTCAGTCAGAAATGTAAACGACAGCCTGCTACTTGGACTTGACGTCTGAAGTGAGGTGCAGTCTTGTGGGACTGAGCAGACCTGATACTGTCTCCAGGTAGAATTGGCTTGAATCAGGGGATGCCTGGCTGCTGTCCACCAGGGAATTGCTTAATTGGGGGGAACATACACACTCGGCATTAGAGTGTTTTGTTGAATGCAGAGTAGAAAGCAGGAAAAAGCACTTAATTGTTTTTATTTTTCTGTTTCTCAGACTGATATAATAGGAAGGGAGAATGGCAGGGGAGATGTGATTATTTTGATACTGGTGGATGGGACCCACTGTGACTTAAAAGTCAAGCCGTCATTTATTAAAACAAATACAAGGTAATTCCCTCTGAAAGTCAGCAAGACATTTTGAAGGCTTCTCCTGAACCCCTTATCACTCTCCAGAGCACAAATATGGCCAAATACAGAACTTCACCAACCCAAGGCTACAGCCAGGGAAGGCCTCCACACAAGCCCTTTCTCCCACAAGCAGCTTTTAAGCTGTGTTGCTGCATTCGGGGCCAACAGCTGGAGTGTGAGATTTCCCATCATGCCTTCTCTTTGTATTTGGCCCGTCATTTCAGCCTGTCGGCTCTGGTTGGGGTGCTGACTCCATCTACAGGTGTCTGCTCTCTCTCCTGCCCCCGCAGCAGCCCGAGTGTGAGCAGAACGCTGACCATCGGCACCCTCACCTCTGCTGCATTCACTGAGCAGGAAAGGGCTGAGGCCCTGTGCCTTCCCTCCAGGCTGACAGTGAACTCGCCCAATTATAGTTCCTCATCGCCAATGGCCACTAGGGATTCAAAAACATAACCTATCAGATGCTTCAACTCTGCAGCGATTGCAACAGAGCTTAAGACGCTGGGACAAAGGCAAAGCCCTGAGCCACAACCGCTGGATTCTTCCCAGGGCACCAATGACTTTTAAAGTCATTGTCAGGAATATTTATGCACAGGTCAGTCAGTCTCTATTACTGGCAACCACGGTCTGCAAGGAAGACACCAGCTTCTGGAAGGGAAGTCAGGACCACTCCTCCAGGTGGAAGGGCTCTTTAAAGGATGCCATTCTGTGAATCTAGAAGTACCACTCCCAGGAACAGTAGGCTCCAAGCCAGCAGAGAGGGGCAAGGACTGTCTCCTCCCAATTCCCCTGGGCTGCTCCCCCTGGCCTGGAGAGCTCATGAGAGCCTTCAGTTTACAGCGTCCAAGGCCCACAAGGGAAAATCAGTTCACCTACGCTGCTTCCACTCAGTGTGCCAGGCACCTTTTCCTTCCAAAACCCATGATATGCATTTTATTCCCTAAATCTGAAACAAACATTCAAAAATAAACCGCCCAGATCACTTTGGTTTTTCAAGTAGGATTTTGTCATTCCCGGACTTCTCAGTCTTGGGTGTCCAAAAGCTTTGTGATGAAATATAAAATGCATTTACTTTGGCAGGTTTGGAAGAAGGGGCTAAAAGGAGTTTTCACATTTTTTTCTGAATCTTAAAAATCTTCTACTAAGTATGTATTCTCTCTCAAATTTTCTCTCTGTCTCCCCCTTTCCCCAAGCCTCTTCCCTACCCCATGGACACACTCACACCACACACACAAATACTCAACATATGCAACACACACAAATACACACCACACACAAGTACACAGCACACACAACTACACACCACAGGCAACACACAAATACATAACACATACAACACAACACGCAAATACACACCATACACCACACACAAATATATACCACACACAACACACAAATACACCATACACAACACACACCACATACAACACAAATACACCACACACTACACACCACACAAATACACACCACACACATTACACACCACACACAAATACACACTACACAAATACACACCACATACAACACACACAAATACACAACTCACACACGAATACTCGCCATACAAACTACATACCAGATACACAAATGCATACACCAGACACACAAATACACACCACACACACTATACGCCACACACATACATACATACATACATACCACATACACTCCTCACACATACCCCACACACCACACACATATCACACACACACATCGTGCATCATACACACACACCACTCACACACAGCCTTAATCAGCACTGGCAAGCAGGGCCCAGAGTCTCAAGTGAAGAGACGTTGCTGGAACACATCTGCCCTTTCAGTTCCCTGAAAGGAGAAAGCCTAACAGTGGAATCACACTCCTTTCCTGCATCTTTGAACTTGGTGCTCAGGCTTTCAGTAATTAATTTCCTTCCTAGAAAAGCCGACCGGGTTGCCCTCTCCCCACACAGGGCCCGCGTGGCTGGTGTCTAAATCTCCACCACAAAAAGCCCAAAAGGCTCTGGCTGAACAGCAGGCTGGCATTTCATAAGAGGTTCCTTCAAAACACGACTATTCCCCTGAATGCAGAGTGGAAGGAAAGCCTTCCCTTGCCAATGTACACAACACACGGCCTCTCCCTGGAGCCCACCCCCCCTCAAAATTTCATTTAAGAGTCCATTTTTCAAGACCTTCAAGTAAGCTGACCTATTGGAAACAGGCTCAATTAGCAAAACGTCACACGGAAGTAAGTCTACCTTAAAATACCCCAGGAAAAACTGAAAATAGTATTCTATGAACACAGTCCACTGCTAAAGAAAAACTAGGGGCTGCTCTCAAATCGTAACAAGTTGTAAATGTCCTGGCCCTGCTCCCTTCCTAGTCTCCCTCCTCCTCCCACGCTAGTCGCTGTGGTGAGGGGTGTTCCCACCAGAGCACTCAGGAGAAAAGAGTGACCATGACATCTGGCAGGACTGTTGTTGGGGGAGGGGCACTGCATGTGCAACTGCCCGGGAGGAGAGGTGCTGTGCGCTGCCGGGTCCCTGTCCTGCCCCCAGCAGCACTTTCGCTCCAACAGCCCAGTCTGGACCCTGGGCCCTGCACTTTGATCCTAAACTGCCACGCGTCTTTTCCCACAACCTCTTCACCACTAACACTCACCATTCCCCCTCTGGCAGAGAAAAGACATCTTTGCCATTTAAATAAAGTACAAGCAAGCATTTTATTTTGCCTAACTGGTGGGGAATTCAAAAAGCCTGGTGTGTCCAAGTAATTGTTGGGGTTTGCGGGGTCTCTTTAGTCACCCAGTCAGGGTGCGTTTCTTCAGCACCTACCAAGCCCTGTTTTTGACGCTGAGAGTCCAGCAGGCGGCGAAGCAGACAAGGTTCACTCTTCCCGAGGAGCTTACACCCCAATTCGGGCCTGCAGGAAAGGAGCACAGTGAAGAGAACTGAGCTCTGTCCCAGGGAAGAAGGCTGGACGTGCCTGGGGGCCGCTACAAACTGCAGTTTTAAATAGAGTGGTCAAGGCGGGTCGAAGTAGGTCTGGGTACTCAGAGAGTCACTTTCTTTTTGGACTTTTTAAACTGGCCAGTTGGATTATACCATCCTCCTTGGAGGTTCCCAAATGTCTACACTCTCTGGGAAGCTGGCTTGGACTTGCAGGGTCTATAATCCATCTGCCTCCAACCACGGCAGCAGGGGGACACTCTCCTCCTTGGCCTCCAGGACCTCTCTGCCTCCAAGGCCTTCCAGCTTCAGCCCTCCAGGTCTGGGCAGGGCTATTACCCCAGGACCCCTGCCTCCTGGACAGACGGTGGCCTCTGCCATCCGGCCATGCCTGGCTATCCTCTGGCCATGCCTCTGCCAGACGAACCATAGCTCGGCACCATGCACACCCTTACAACATAAGGGCAACATGTATAGGCAGAGAACACTTGTTAGTTGACAACTAATTATGCAGACAGGATGTTCTCTATTGCCAACCTCATTACTATCAAGCAAATCTGTGTATGTCTCTTATGCATGATTTTGTGTTAATTCAGTAGCCAAAGGGGGGGGTGGGAAGGAAAAGAAAAGAAAAAGGAAAGAAAAAGTATTACCAGCTCTTCCCAATTTGGCAATGAGACACTACCCAATCTGACAAAGTCCAGAAACACGTCGGGGACGTGGTCATGTTTATTCAAGTTCTTTCTCACCCTACAGCTTTATTTCTGTCAGGAAACAGTTTGTAAGGCTGAAATCATGCAGGCTTTCAAAATGCAGCCTTCCAAGAGAAGAAAAAGACAGAAATGTGCTGTTTTTACATACTCTGAAAAACATTTATATTCATCCTAAGCCAGTTTGTTTTTCTAAGCTTTGCAGGGCAGGAAGTGTTCAGTGCGAACACATCGGTAGAGCTGCCAGATTTGCTGTTGGGATGCTCGTGTTTCCAGAATTCTTAAACAAGCAAGACAGTAGAAAGATAGTGATTTAGAAGCAGGGCATCTTTGCTCCATGTGCACAAAATGGCATCACTCTCCTTTTTTTTTTTTTTTAGACAAAGTCTCACTATGTTGCCCTCGTCCCAGCTCCCAGCAACCTCAAACTCTTGGGCTTAAGTGATTCTCTTGCCTCAGGCTCCCAAGTAGCTGGGACTACAGGCGCCCCACACACACCTGGCTAATTTTTGGTTGCAGTTGTCGTTGTCGTTTAGCAGGCCCAGGCTGGACTCGAACCTGCCAGCCTCGGTGTCTGTAGCTGGTGCCCCACCCGTGGAGCTACGGTGCTGAGCCATATCACTCTCCTTTCCACAAACTACAAATAAAGCTTAGTGGTTAGCATAAAATATTAAAAACTTCCTAAAAGCAAATGTTCTTATAAAGTTAAGATGCTAACAACGGCCCCCACAACACAACAGTAACAAAGCCATATTGGAGCCATCAATTATTAGGAAAAAATATTGTTACAAACATCTTTTCTTACCCACCCTCCCCCCAGCCCCCAAAAAGGAAAAACACAATCTATAATCTTTGATTCAGGCAGTGTGTCTGATATGATGCAGGTTTATGGTTTTAATGTGGTACACTTTAAGATACAATTTTAATTTCTTAATAATATATGGAATTATAAGTACTTTTCTTTTGGATGTTTAAAACATCATCATACCATTCCATATTTGTTTGACAATGTCGCTTAGTTTTAAGTCCTGAATAAAATTGTATTAGTTTTACCAACGGTACTGGATACATGGAAATCACATTCATAAATCAGACAAACTTGCCAGACACCGGACACCTATGCTAATTGGTGATGGCTGCTCAAATCTAGAAAGCGGGGGCTGGGCTTGCAGTTGGGAGGCCAGGAGTCCAATCCACCCCTGCAAGAAAGTGACTATGTGGCTCCCGGTGTCCTTTCATATCTCCAGGTCTTATTCCCCATGTCATGCAGAAGGGGACAGCATGTTAGATGTGCCCCAAAACTCCCACGGCAGGAGTAAAACCAGGCAGGAAAATGAAGCTTCAGTAGTTTCGTTTCTCTACTGAACGTTTTCAACCCCAAAAGTAACACCCTAGGTGTAAATTTAGAAAAAGTCCTCTGAGCATAAAAATACCTGGGATTCAAAAGGTAAAACTATGGTATCCTTGGTCATGAGGGTCACTGCATTTTCTTAAAGCAAAAGCAAGTCCAGGAGATAAAAGCTACGCAGTGACTGTTCGTTACTGACTCAGTGGGCCCTCAGATACAGCCACTTTCACCTTGATGATTTAAAAAAAGGGTAGGATAACTTCAGGATAAAAGATTCAGGTTTAATTTAGCCTATTTCTTCCCTCCACTGCTACCGGTGAGAGGTGACAGCTTGTGTATTTTGACAAGACATGTCTGTGCTGTCAAGGACTCAGTTTCCTCCTTTGTAAGAGGGGCCTGATAGTTCCACCATTGTGACGATTTAATATAAAAATGCAGATGATACTGTGACTGTGGTTTAAACTGTAAGAAGCTATGCCAATGTGTATGCCCATTACAACCGCTGTAATCACAACGTTCCGAAAATGTTTGTAATGTAAGTCTCATGGAGGACAAGCGTGTGCTGTGTGGGGCGTGGGACTACAGAGACCTGCAGACAGGTCATGCTCTCGGAGGGTACGTGGTGTGGGACTGGGTCTGCACGACAGACACACGAGCAGACTGGCACTGAGGAAACCGTGTGACGGGGAGTATCCGAGAGGGGGCAGAGGAGACCGCTGCGGGACGTGGGTGTCACAGAGACCATCCTAGAGCGGGTGGAACTGACCGCTGCGGGACGTGGGAGCGTGTGTCACGGAGACCATCCTAGAGCGGGTGGAACTGACCGCTGCGGGACGTGGGAGTGTGAGTGTCACGGAGACCATCCTAGAGCGGGTGGAACTGACCACTGCGGGACGTGGGAGCGTGTGTCACGGAGACCATCCTAGAGCGGGTGGAACTGACCCCTGCGGGACGTGGGAGCGTGTGTCACGGAGACCATCCTAGAGCGGGTGAACTGACCCCTGCGGGACGTGGGAGCGTGGGTGTCACAGAGACCATCCCCGAGGGGGCGGAACTGACCGCTGCGGGACGTGGGAGCGTGTGTCACGGAGACCATCCCCGAGGGGGCGGAACTGACTACTGGGGGACGTGGAGTGTGAGTGCCACGGAAACCATCCCCAAGGGGGCGGAACTGACCGCTGCAGGACGTGGGAGTGTGAGTGCCACGGAGACCATCCCCGAGGGGGCGGAACTGACCGCTGCGGGACGTGGGGGTGTGAGTGTCACGGAGACCATCCTGGAGGGGGCGGAACTGACCGCTGCGGGACGTGGGGGTGTGAGTGTCACGGAGACCATCCTGGAGGGGGCAGAACTGACCGCTGCGGGACGTGG
>CAUYON010017776.1:0-22497 GCA_963573935.1 Arctocebus calabarensis
GATTAATAAATTATGGTACCTGCATACCATGGAATATTTTGCAGCCTTAAAGAAAGATGGAAACTTTACCTCTTTCATGTTTACATGGATGGAGCTGGAAAATATTCTTCTTAGCAAAGTATCTCAAGAATGGAAGAAAAATTATACAATGTACTCAGCCCTACTATGAAACTAATTTATAGCTTTCATATAAAAGTTATAACCCAACTACAGCACAAGAGTATGGGGAAAGGGGCAACGGAGGGAAGGGAAGAGGAGAGGATGGGTGGAGGGTGAGTCCACACCTATGGTGCATCTTAGAAGGGTACATGTGAACCTTACTAAATGTAGAATATAAATGTCTGAACACAATAACTAAGAAAATGCCATGAAAGCTATGTTAACCAGTTCAATGTAAATATTTAAAATTGTATATAAAACCAACACATTGTACACCATGATTGCATTAATGTACACAGCTATGAGTTAATAAAAAAATGATCTGGTCATTTAAACATTTTATAAAATGCTATTCTAGCAATTTGAAGTTTTGGAGTACTATACACTTGACTTTGAACAGCTGACAGAACCACTGACAGTCACCTGTACTCTGAACAGAATGGACACTGGTTGGGGATTCTACATACAGTGAAAGAAGGACAAGAAGCTGAAGGAAAGAAATAGTTATGGTCTGTAAGACCCGTGCATTAAGTGTTAAGAGAGTAAGTTATATGTATAAAATGTGATAAACCAGGGATTAATGTTATAGACATCTTAGATCCTCAAATCATAATGAAATAGCATAGGAGTAAAAACAAGCTAAGGGGTTAATGTTCAAATATTGCAAGTGTATGCTAACTTAATTCCACAATGATGTCTATGCAGATGATTCAATAAAAATAAATAAAATGCATGAAAATATTAAACAAAATCAAAAGAAAAAGGAAAACTAAGAGAAACTATTTTATAACCTATTTAGAAAGGCTGATATTCCAATACATAATAGTCTTCCTGAAAGTTAGGGAAACAAAACCTGGGGAAAAGACAGAATACAAAAATATAAAAGAGACACATAAACATTTATAAATACATTTGAAGTTGTTCAACCTCACTTTTAATTAGAGAAAGGCTAATCAAAGCTTTTGAGATACAAGTTTTAATCTATTAATTTGGAGAAAATTATGCAACACAGTTTTAGACAGGATAATGGGGAAATAAGCACTCTTATTGATAGCTTGTAGGGATGGGGACTAATACTTTCCCTTTGGAGGAGAATTTGAAGCCATCTACAAAGCAAGGGCTCTTCTACAAATGAAACTTTACCCTGGAAGTAAGAACAATGTAGCCTAATAATTGTACCTGCATATTAATTTCACAAAATAAAAAAAATCATTTAACTTATGAACCATAATCCACTATCCAGAAATTTTCCTGAAGATATGCCTTCAATAATATAAAAGTATATGTGCATAAAATTATTCACTGAACCATTACTTTTAATTTCTTGCAAAATATTGAAAACAACCAAAATGTCCATACTTATCCCAAAGCTAGATTGTGGCACAGATGTGGAGAGAAAGGAATACTTTTACACTGTTGGTGGGACTGCAAATTAGTGCAGCCTTTTTGGAAAGAAGTATGGAGAATCCTCAAAGAACTCAAAATAGACCTTCCATTTGATACCACAATCTCATTACTAGGCACCTACCTAGAAGAAAAAGAGTCATTTTATCACAAGGACATTTGCACTAGATTGTTTGTGGAAGCTCAATTTACAATTACCAAGATGAGAAAATAGACTAAGCGCCCATCAACCCAGGAATGGAATAACAAACTCTGGAATGTGTATACCATGGCATTACTATTCAGCCATATAAACAAGATGGAGACTTTATACCTTTTTTACTAATCTGGAAGAAGTTGAAACACATTCTTCTTAGTAAAGTATCACAAGAATGGAGATGCAAATATCCAATGTACTCAGTAGTAATATGAAGATAGTAAGCGATCTAGTGCATTCCCACATAGGAGAAAAACTCAATTCAATTCAAGTTGCAGGGAGATGGAGGAGGGAGGGACTTGGTGTGCTCCCACTTAATGGGCACAATGTAATGGCACACACACCTCTTGGTGTGGGACACAACCACATGGACTTACAAGTGCACACATCGTAACCTAACTATATGGAACTTTGTAGTAATCTGAAATTAAATAAAACAACAAAAGATCCATTCTTAAAATTGAAGTTGAAAATCTTGTCACCTCTACACAATAGTGTACCTCTCAGCTGTATAAAAAAGAAGATCTTCATGAACTGAAAAAACAGCAAAATAAAAGGAGACTCTGTAATGTGTTATTATCCTTGTAAGGAAGCAGGAGAAATTCAGAAAGCAAATCCCATGAACAGGGAGGATAGACAGGAGTTCCGTGGGAGGGGGATTTGGAGGAGGGGTGGAGGGACTGCGATGGCAGTGGGAGAGAGAAGATTGACATGTGTCACATGTGTCACTTTTCTGCCCACACATTTTCTGCTGGTGTATATTTGTGTCTTTGGGCACCATATTGCTATCACATGTATTCTATAAATATAATAACTAAAATTAACATAGATATGAGAAATCTGGATGGAATACAAAAAAACTACACATGAATGAATAAAATAACCAGGGATAATGGACTAGGGAAGAAAAGACAAAATTAAGTAACTTCAGGATTGAATATTTTGACTATTTTCAAGACCAAAGGAAAACAACTGTGAATAGTGTACTTGCGTTAGCAGCTCTGATGGGCACAGGGGTGTGAGTATGTGTGTGAGCACACTTTCCATTCTTCTTCCCAGGTGATGGCTCCACAGGATTTTCCTCCTGAGTCTAGAACACGGGGTCTCTGTGGCCTGACAGGCAGTGAGGCTCCAGGGCTACTTCTGTCCAGGGAGGACTGTGGCCCCTACAGGTTCCCTCTGCTGCACTTCTGAGTAAATTGACCTGGAGGCGCCAGGGTCTTCCCTAGGAATTACACAAGTTTTAAAGTCAATCTCTCCCTCTTTCTATCTTGCCCTCCCTTCCTGTTTCCATATCTAAACTTAACACCCGGCACAGTGCCTGACTCACAGTTGGGCTCAATACATACTGTGGGAAAATGGCTGACAGTGAAATAGTGTTTTACCTTTCCAAGAGAAACTCAGGGTTCAGAGAGAATCTAGGTGAGCCTGAGCCAGTGCTCAAAATCACCTCTTGAAAGATTTTGGTCAGGATATGGCTAAACTTAATAATGTCTGAATTATTATTTCAGAAATAACAGAGTACTGGCTTGAGGCTAAGAGAGGGGGAGCACTCATTCATTTTGAGACTCCAAACTGAGGGAGCTGCTGGACAGAGAGAGCCCTGAGAGAGCTGGGGCAGAGGGGACAGAGCTGTGTGACAAGGGGCTGTACATGAGGGGCCCCTGCCAGGCCCTAACTAGTGCAGGTGTCACGGCCTGTGGTGGACTCAGGGAGAAAAGCAGCCAACAGAGGCCCTGCTCTCAGCCTCCATACTCTGATTCCAGTCCAGATTCAGATTTGAAGCAAGAATTTAACCTTTCTATAAATATGAATTTAAACCCCCACAAAAGTCCAGGATGTGCTTGGTTTAGGGAAGACAGAGAGGATGATCCTCCCTCCATAATCATCTGCAGGCCCCAGCACCCCTGGTGAGATGATTAAATGGAGTGATGTTAAATCTAACTGTAATTGAAGACTTAAACCCAGTTTCCCTGTGCAGCGATCAGCTCTGTCCTCTGGGGACACCCCAGGGGACCTGAGGGGGGACACTGAGACAGACAAGAGGGAAACTTCCCACAGGTTATAACTAAGAGAGGATAATAGACAAATGATACAAACCCAGAAGGTCTGATTCCCCCTGGACCCCTCATCTGAGGACTCTACAGTTACTCCCTTGCTGTTAGGGTGCTGTGCAGCTAAGTATGGTAGGGTCTCCTCAGCACTTGGATCCCAGACGTGGAGGGGAAATAAAGCTCCCAGACCATTCCTGCAAGCTACGCATCACTGTCTAATGTGCCACTCTTGCAGGGTACCTGACATCCAATTATGATTTGTTATATAATTATGATTTGTTTGTATCAGAAGAAAATATGTTTGAAAAACGTGCTAAAGTGGCAGCTCCTATAGTTCAGTGGTTATGGTGCTGGCCACATACACCCAGGCTGGAGGTACCAACCAGGGCTGGGCCAGATAAAAAACAATTCCAACTGCAACAACAACAATAAAAAAAATAGCCAGGCATTGTGGCAGGTGTCTTTAGTCCTAGGTTCTTGGGAGGGTGAGGCCAGGGTATCGCTGAAGCCCAAGAGTTTGAGATTGCTGTGAGCTGTGACGCCACGGTACTCTACAAAGGGAGACATGGTGAGACTCTGTCTCAAAAAAAAAAAAAAAAAAAAGAAAGGAAAATGCGCTAGAAAGAATTTGCACATCTCCCTAGAAATGGCAATGTCAAATCACTGGAAATACCCTCAGGATTCTCACATACTTGACCACAAGAGGGGGCCCCTGCACAACCCTGACCCCAGAAGGGGCTTAGTGTGTCCTGGAAATGGTGGCAGAACACCTGGCTGACTCTGGTTTTATTACTATTACTATCATTGTTATTACTATTATTATCGCCCATCATAGCGGTCACAAAACTGAGGCCCATTCATGACAACATAATATGGGCACATTTATTGGTTTCCTGTTAGCTCAGCTAGTCTACATTCAGCAGGACAATGTTTGGTGATGTTAGGACACTGTCTGTCTTCCCTTTGCCACTTCACCCCCCACCCCCAACTTGTTTTTAGCACACATTCTTCTCCAGGATTAGAGAAGGCACAGGATTTTATATTCCTAATCTCAGGGGAGTAGCTAAGAAAACCATTTCAGGTTCTTGTTTTCTTCACTAAGAGGTAGGCTTTGCTAAATCAAGTAATAAAGGCCTAGAACCAAAAGTTTTTGATCAATCTTATTAAAATAGGTTGAAATATAATTTAACAAAATGGTGTTTTTTTGAACTCCAAAGCTGCATTTTAAAATACAACCAAGACCCCCTGGATGAATTAGGGAGCATAGTATGCCATATTACACAATTTTGATAAGTACAAAAACGTGTCTGCTAGAACATTTTGTGTTGCTATAAGGAAATTCATTGAGGCTGGCTGATTTATATATAAAAGAAGGTGATGTGGCTCATGGACCTGCAGACTGAACAGAGTTTGACAGCAGCATGTACCTCTGTTGAGGGCTGCAGGGAGCTTCCAATCCAGGTGGAAGGTGAAGGGGCAGCAGGCTTATCTTGAGTTGAGAGAAGGAGGGGGAGAGGAAGGAGGTGGTGCCAGCCTGTTAAACACAACCAGCTCTCTCACAAACTAATGAAGTGAGAACTGACTCATTATTCCATGGAGGGCACCACGCCTTTTAAGAGGGATCTGCTCTCATAACTCAAACACCTCCCACTGACCCCCAGTGATCCCCAGCACTGGGAATCAAATTTCAACTGTGAAGTCTCCATGTTATTTGTGGCTGAAGAGTATTTCATGGTATTTACGTCTTTTGTATTTATCTGGACGGATTTGAAGCACGTTCTTCTTTGAAAAGTGTCACAAGAATGAAAAAAAAAGTATTCAATGTACTTAACACTTAACTAAAACCAATAGAAAAAGAACTACACACCCACATGAGAGTAAAAGACAAGAATATTTAAATGAGGGAAAAGGAAAAGGAGAGTGGGGAGGGGAAGGAGGTGAGCTGTCTCCTAATGTGCACACCCCCTGGATGAGGGGCTCAACTACAACTTGAACTTTACCTTAGAAATGCAAACAATGCAACTTAATCATTTATACCCTCATATTAATCTGAAATAGAAAACAATAATAAATACAGAAATAAAATTGAAGTAAATTTTAAAAAATGAATTTCAACATGTTGTTTGGTGGGCCCAAACATCAGAACCATTTCACTGTGCAATCCAAGTGTTTCCCAGGGAAAAAAGAAGAATATTGAACTTTGGCAGAGGAAGTAAATCAGAATGTGAAGCACATGGCAGAGGTCAGCTATAGGCTCAGGACCCAGCTATGCGGCTTTATGGTGGGCTTTATGTTGATGCTGCTGGGACTGGGTGGACATATGAACCCAGGTAGAGGCTGCGATGGATTTCTCAGGAACAATCACAGAGTTGATTGAACACCTGCCTGGCAGTTGAGGCTGTGCCCTGATGACAATGCAAGCTCATGAAGAAGTGGTGCGTCAAGCTGGGCTCTAAGGCTTTAGGGACTCAGGATTCATGTGGTTCCTGCTTAAATGAACCTTAGGTCAAATCACACACCCCTAGTGAACCCAGGAGGGCATGGGTGTGTTTAGAAAACTTGAATCTACCCTCCGTATACACTGGTGGATGAACGGTCTCATTTGGTTGCCTGTGGAACAATAATCATTCAGAGAGACCGTGTAGTGAGGTTGAAGAGGTTGTTGACCAGAAGGCTCAGCTGGGAAGGTCAGCAGAAGCTGCAGTGCAGGGTCCCAAGAATCTCATCTAGAAACATTTGACAATATCTTGACTACCTGATAGCCCTACATATAAGTCCTTGTTATAATTTTTTATAAATAAGGCCACTCACCTGAATACTCCCAATATAACTTGGAAATACATGATTCCATTTTTTCTTCACATTCACTTCAATTTTTAGCAATAGATGCCCCCAAATGTCCTTTTCAGCAAAACATTCTACAGGGACAAAGACATTCTCTACAGACAAATCTGTGCTGCCCTGGGACACCTGGGGTCACTGAGCCTCTTCTGAGTCCCTGAGATGAGCCAGCCCTGCAGCTGTGCCCAGCCTGCCCTCCCCTGCTGATTTGCATGTTCCCAGGGCTCAGCCCCCACCCTGGAGACTTATTAACAGGCTTGTCACACCCTGTGCAGGAGTCAGTCCCCATCAGGACACAGCATGGACATGAGGGCCACTCCTCAGCTCCTGGGGCTGCTGCTGCTCTGGCTCCCAGGTGAGGAGGGAGAACACCAGGGATTCACTCAGAGTGTGGTCAGCCCTGCCTGGGTGTTTAGGGAAGTCCTCTTAAGAACTGATTAACTGTGTGTATAATCAATCTTTACTTTTCTCATCTTAGGTTCCAGTTGTGCCACCCAGATGACCCAGTCACCACCCTCCCTGTCAGCATCACTAGGAGACACAGTCACCATCACTTGTAAGGCCAGTCAGGGCATTAGCAATTATTTAGCCTGGTACCAGCAGAAACCAGGGAAATCTCCTAAGCTTCTAATCTATTATACATCCAGTTTGGAAACTGGGGTCCCATCGAGGTTCAGAGGCAGTGGGTCTGGGGCAGATTATTCTCTGACCATCAGTGGCCTGCAGGCTGAAGATGTTGCATCTTATTACTGTCAACAGTATGACAGTTACCCTCCCACAGTGTTACAAGTCATAACATAAACCACCCCAGAGAAGCAGGTGTGTGAGGCTGGGCAGCCCCAGCTGCTCCTCCTCATTCCTCCATGTGCAGAGGGCTTTTCTCAGAGGCAGCATGTTCTAAAGGCACTGGACACTTTTGGTTTAAAGGGTGGGTGAGGGATCACACCTGCGGTGCATCTTAGCAGGGTACTGGTGAAACTTATTAAATGTAGAGTATCAATGTCTTTATATAGTGATCAAAAAATGCCACGAAGGCTGTCTCTATCAGTATGATCAAAATATTTCTGATTGTATATGAAGCACATTCTGCCCTATGATTGCAACAATGTACACAATTATGATTTAATAAAATTATTAAAAAAAAAAGCCATTCTTAAAGCCCATTTGTAACTGGGTTGCCCCTTAGTGATATCTAGCCTGTCTCATGTTTGTTTGGCTCATAGGAAATGTTTGGTTAGTATTTATAAATAAAAGGAAGGAAAAAAGGAATCGTTTATAAAGTTTAAGAAATAAGAGGTACCTCATAAAATATCTGGGTGCTGTGCTGTCCTTGAAACATTAGAAGTAGCCACTCCCAAGGCCACATTCCTCCATGGGACCAAGTGCTGGAAGGGAGTAGCAAGTGGTCTCTTGGGACCAACCTGTGCTTTCAGTTTTGCCCCATTTCCAATGTTTTCCCAAGGACAGCCTGAACCCCTCAGATCCTCTGTCTTCCATGGACACTTGAGTTTTTCACCATTGCTTAGATGCCAGTATTTCACATCAAATAATGCTATTTTTCAGGTGCTCAGTTGGTCTTGTGAAGGAGGTCTTTATTAATCCTCACCTTAATCCGAGAAATTATTTTTTATCATTGTATTTAAGATTTTTAATGATTTCCTTTAGTTGTGAAAATTAGAACTGAAAAATACTAAAAGAATACTATAGGTAGAGAATAAAAAATGTGGTAGTACAGGGAAGGATGGTTAGGGGCCTCCTCCCAATACAGCAGCCATTCAGAAAGTATAAAGGCTCTAAAGAAAAAAGGTTATCATGAAATGTCTCAATGTACTGTAAGAGTGGGTTATTTTATGCCTTGATTCATGGAAGTGTTGTGTGAAGAAATTGTTTCTTTAGTAACTTCCACTTCAGTGCAGTGGCATTTCGTTAGCATCTGTGGTGTACATGGTACTTTGTGTCATGCCTAATTATATAATAGAAATATTGATACCCATGTGTTGTAGAATTGTAAGGATTAGAAGAGAATTTTCCAAAAGTACTTCATTCACTGCTTAACTGACACACAGGAAATGCTTAAGAAATGGCAATGCTAACTCTAGAATGTTTAGAAGGGGGGCTTAGAAGCAGTAGTTAGCTAGAGGAAGGAGCTACAAGGTACAAACTGATAGTTCTGTGGCTCAAATGCAGTATACCTACTGAGGCTAATTTGAGGTAGTTTGGGTTTGGGACTTAACGGATATTTTGAGAGAGACTCAAATTTCTGTATCAGAGTTGCACTGATGCCTGTTGTACTGAGTTTCCCTTTAGGCTCCTCCCTCCCTTAACAAACCTTCTTCCTCATTAGCAAAGGCCACCTTCCCTGTTGTCTTCCTCTTCTTCTTCATACCCATGATATTGAAGCCAGAATCTTTGGGTTCCTTCTCCTTTCCTTTTAAAATTTTAATTTTACAAATAATTAAAAATATAAAAATATGTGAATTTTAGGAAACTGAGAAACAAGAAAAAAAAATGTTACTTGTAATCTCATCTGAAAGAGCAGGGGTCAGCATACTGTTTTGTAAAAGACCAGATATTAAATTTTTTCACCTCTTTTGGCTACGAGGCCTCTTGAAACTACTTAACTCTGCTATTGTACAGTATGTCAATATGTGCATAGACCAGTGATTTTCAACCAGTGTGCTGTGGTGAAAGTTTTTAAAGATTAATTATTTTCAAAAGAAGTTCAAAGCATAGTTAATTATATTCTTTTTAAAATTCTTTTTGTTTGATAAACAATTTAAGTGTACCTCAGTTTAACTATAGGTTCAAATGAGCTGTGAGATAAAAAAGGTTGAAATGTGTAGAGTGGGCATCATTGTGTACAATATAACTATAGTTACAAAATAGAAAGTGGGCCAGATTTGGTCTGTAAGCCATAGTTTCCTAACCTCTGATGAAACTTCTATTATCTTTTTGATTTCTTTCCTTCTACATATGTACCTGTATATCACATATGTTCTTTAATATAGTACATATTACTTACTACATATTAGTAAGTTTTTGAATTTTTTTGAACTAATATATAGCATAAAAAACAGTGTATGGCTTGTGAATTATTCCTCATTTTTTTTTAGTATTCATATTCCTTTTGTTGAGCTTTTTGTGTAACCACCACCAAATTTCATCTCTTCTTTTAAATTTTTGGGTTTTGGGCTTTGTAATATTCTCAAATTATGATTGCTCATGGGTCTTATTATACAAAAGCACATTGAAACCTTTTAGTAATTGATTTGGAAGCAATTTAAGTAGATTTTTGTATTGTTTGATAGCAGGTAACAAGTTATACCTCATTTACACAGTTCAGATTCATGTAATTTTTTAAACATAATCTCATATTAAAACACTGATATTTTTATGTTGTTTCCAGAGATGCAGGGGCTGCAAGACTTGATGTGTTTTCAGGTGAGCAGATTTGCTTTATTCTTTTTGTTCTTACAATGGAAAGCCTGTAGTTATTTTGATCTTATTTTATTTCATGAAATCAAACCAGTCTATAGATTTTTAATGTAATCTAAGTGCTTTGTGAGTACAGTGGCCCTATGGGGAGCTAGGGAGAGGAAAATAGACTCTAAGCGTCAAATTGTTCACTTGTTAGAAGACCCATTTACAAAATTAGGTCTTTCAGCGTTTTGTGAAAGTATGAGAATGATTTGGAGCAGTTTGTCTGCCATGAGAAACAGTTTTATTTTAAAAAGCTTATTAACTTAATGGTTATTCATAATTAAGCATACATCATTCCCAACTTACCATAGTTTTAAACATGAAAGCGAATGTGTGGTATGAATGTTTGATGCCTATAAAATTCTAACCAAATATGTTTTCTTCATTGGCTTTATTTGTAGTCACTAAGTATTTGAGTTATAGTTAATCTCATTACAATATGACGCTAATGAAACTAGGTTTGTGATCCAGCTCTGTAGTTAACACTACCTGGAGAAATGAGAAGTACTCATATGACAACACTACTTTCTTACCCTGATTCCATAAGCTGTTCTGTAGTGTTGGCTATTGGTCAAATGTCAGAACCCCTATGGCCCTGGTCTTGATTGCTGCAGAAAGGAACCAGGCGAGACATGGATTTGAAGTACAAGCTTGTAAGAGGTGGGCTAACCTTGATTGCAGGGTAGCCCCAAGCAACCTCCACAGTAGCCTTTTATTGAGATAGCACAAGACAGGGGAGGGGAGTATTAGATAATGACTACATGCCCAAGGATCGCCATGGGCTGGGTTCTTTCTCTGCAAGGAGCACCTGTGGATAAATTGGCCGAGGGCCTGCCCCCCAGCTGCAAATCATCTTGTTCAGAGGTCGTGTGGCTTTTGGCGTCCTCTACATATCCCCCATCTAGTGTATTAAAGACATTTCTGGATAGGCAAGGGAGAAAATCTGTCCTTGGTTATTTTAGCTATTTTCCTCACTGAGGAGCTTTCCTTCTTGCTAAGTAAAAGAAACAAAAGGGCATATAAGTATAACAAAATTATACCAATGGAACTAGTCCAGGTATAAGGGAAATTATTTTAGCCAAACTAGGCATGTCCCCTTTATGCTAATCACCACCAACTACGTGCTATGGGCTGACCCATAGGGCCCATGACGCTTCCATGGGAAGTATTAATCACCACCCGAAGTTCCGTTAGGTGGGCAAAGGGCTGTACTGAACTCAGACCCTTTCCAAAGAGCAGTATAACTTTAAGTAAAGATTAGGTGTCCAACTGAAACAGATATAAATCCAACAAGTGAAATTCTCTTACCTTGGCTGAAACCAATATAACCTTTACCTCAAAGTCTGCTCTTCCAGATCTTTGTTGTCATAACTTTCAAAAGTTTAGAAGGTGCGTACTAGGCTTACCTGGGGCTTGTTATTCAGCCTCCAAACAATGAAATCCTATATCAATCTTCCCCCTCTGCATAGAAGCTCCAACTGCCTCTTAGGGAAATAGGATGCTGAGTGCTCTTAACCGCTTCTTGCTGATGATGAAAGAGGCAGCTAGAGTTCCCACAGAGGAGATTGATTCTGGGTTTCTCTGTTATGAAATTACCTAAGCTCCAAAAATAAAGGTCCTGTGAATAAAAGAAAAGTTAGTGAAAACATATTTGTTGAAGTGCTGGTAAGGTTTCTTGCTCATGTCAAGGCTTAATCCAGCCAGCTGGTAACCACTGCTTCTCTTGTTGTTCTGTAATAATATGGGCAAAACCTATTTAGGGAGACCCATAATATTAAAGCACTCTAACAAATGTTGAATGACATGGTGAGTCCTTTCTCCCGGTAAGCAGTAGCCCATAATAAAGCCCAATACAGATGTAAACAATTAGCTGCTGCTAGGAAAAAACATGATTGTAATGT
Source organism: Arctocebus calabarensis (assembly GCA_963573935.1). Taxonomy (NCBI): domain Eukaryota; kingdom Metazoa; phylum Chordata; class Mammalia; order Primates; family Lorisidae; genus Arctocebus; species Arctocebus calabarensis. The sequence goes on from CAUYON010017776.1 coordinate 12,036, forward strand.
TAATTTCCTTAAAGGTCTTTTTAAACTCAGAAAATAAACTGAGAAAATCTTAGCTGAGAGAGTTTACCATTTCTTTAACTGTAGGAACTTTCCCTTGGATATTTACTTAACGGACGAACAAAAGATAATGCTTTCCTTGCAATTTTTGCAAGCAAGGATTTCTCTCACTATTCTAAAGATTTTGATACTCACGGTCCTGACAAATCCACCCTTTGCAGATCTCAAAAGACCGTTACTCTGGGACTAACAGTCCCGCACTTCACAGTTCCTCTCAAAGGCTCTGTTACTCGTGGTCCTTAAGTGGTCCCGCACTTCACAATTCCTCGATAGCAGTTTCTCCTGCTTTCAAGCTGCTTTTCCAGTGGGATTTTTGCTAATTGATTCCAGACTCTTTTTTTCTAATGGCATTCCCTAGATTCTAGATTGGCCAAAGGTCCCATTTGCCCTGAGTGGAGTTTTCCTTTTGACTTCCTCCCACTGTCTGCCAAAGGTGTCACTTAACTTCTCGAGTGTTACTTTCCCCTTTGGTCCACGTCCCTGGTGTCCTGTCGTGTCCTGCTGGATCCTGCCGACCACACCAGATGTCGGAACCCCTATGGCCCTGGTGTTGATCGCTACAGAAAGGAACCAGGCGAGACGCGGATTAGAAGTACAAGCTTGTAGGAGGCGGGCTAACCTTGATTGTAGGGTTGCCCCAAGCAACCTCCACAGGAGCCTTTTATTGAAACAGCACAAGACAGGTGAGGGGAGTATTAGATAATGACTACATGCCCAAGGATCGCCATGGGCTGGGTTCTTTCTCTGCAAGGAGCATCTGCAGATGAATTGGCCGAGGGACTGACCCCCAGCTGCAAATCATCTTGTTCAGAGGTCATGTGGCTCTTGGCATCCTCTACAGTCACAGGTGAGAGGATATTGTCCAGAAAGTATATCCATATCTATATTTAAAAAGCAACTCAGTTTGATTCACTTTTCTGAGTGTTTAAGGCCCTGAGCCAGAGGAGTCCTTGTGGTTTATGAGGAAGGTAGACACTTGAGATGATTGAGGAAATAATAAATCATGTTCTTGCTCCCACCTGCTCTCTATAGAGGTTTTGAAAAGTTTGAGAAATAAACAAAAGACTCATCCTTTATTACTGATAAAGGTTAGGGTGGAGTATATAGCTTAGTGTGAGACAGCAGGTGGACTTGCTGATCAGATTCTAGGATCGGCCCACTCCCCTGCCTTATGGAATCAAGCTTCCCCTGGAAACTTGTCTACCTTCAGGAGAAGGGGGCAAAACTCAAGCTCTTTGCTGGAAGCTCATTCCCAAGAGGACAATGAAGACACTGAACTGAGCCTCCCTGTTTGTTCTTCCCTAGATTACCAGGTAGATGGGTGAGGTCACTTTCACAGCGGGAAAGTTAGCAAAGGAACAGAGTAGGGCCTTTGTAGTGGAGAAAAAGTCATCTTTTATATCCGATTATACGTGCAAAATAGGATAAGTGCTCTGGTCTAGGGGAGACTCAAAATGTGGGAACACACAGAAGAAATTATGCCTCACATTCAGAAGGTAGGCCTTGAAATATGGATATGATTTTGATCAAATAATCTAGGAAGGAAAGAATATTTCTGTCTAAAGAATCATTATGAGAAAAAGAATGTAGGTAGACTAGTTCAGAGATTCATTCATTTATTCAAGAACAATTATTCTAGGTGCTGGAAATAGAGCATTGAGCAAAATGTTAAAGTCTGTGCTCCATGGAACATGCATTCTAGAGACAGAATATAGATGGATATAGAGAAATAGATAATAAAAACATGAACAAATAATACACCAGGCAATGATAAATGCTAAAAGAAAAAAAAAGGCAGAAAAGAAAACTATGGTCAGAGTTTATACAATCTTTCCTGAGGTGGTCCAGGAAGGTTTTTCTACACAGGTGATATTACCAGCAAAGACCTAAATGATGTGAAAGTGAACCAAGTATATTCCTGGAGAAAAAGCGCTCAGGGAACAAGGATGAAGTTGAGTTGACTAGCGTTGAGTGTTAGAGCCAAAAGGATTAATATCTTAAATATTCTAGGTTTTTTTTCTGTAGTCAGTGGGCCACAGAATAAATTTGAGCAATATCTTTGCCCTAAGTAGACTTGTCTTCTTTTTCATTTTTAGAAAATATTATAGCACAGTGGTTTTCAACCTTCCTAATGCCATGACCCCTTAATGCAGTCCCTCATGTTTTGATGATCCTCAACCGTAAAATTATTTTAGTTGCTACTTCATAACTATAATTTTGGTACTGTTATGAATTGTAAATATCTGATAATGCAGGATGTATTTAGGTGACCCCTGTGAAAGGGTTGTTTGACCCCAAAGAGGTTTCAACGCACAGGTTGAGAACCGCTGCTCCAGCAGTAGCATGCAAGGTAGTCTGGAGAAGTATGACAGCAGGGGTAGGAGGAAGGTGTGACTGTGGGAATTACCTAAACCTGAGCTTTCACGATAATTTAAACTAGGCCAATGGTCCTAGAAATGGAGAAGGAAGAACAGATGTAACGTGCATTTCCTTCAGAGCACATTCTCTATTGACAGAGGGTTGAGAAGGCTCACATGGAATTGCCAAGTGCAACAAACGTAATCCATATGTTATATTTTTGGAGGTGTTACTGGATGCCAGCAGGGCACGAGAGTGCTCGTTTCACCCCACTTTCCCCAAGCACTTGGTGTTATCATAAACAAAGTGGGATCTTGGGCAGTTTGAGATGGAAGTGGCACTTCTTTCTTGAGGTTATGTGTATTTTGTGAAAAATAAACTTAAAGTTTTTGATGTTAAATTACCTATTTTTATCATACTTTTTTTATTACAGCAAACCATCATATGGCTGTCAGTCTAGCAAACTGATTTTCTTTTTTTTCTTTCTTTTTTTTTTTTTTTGTTTACATGAGGATTAGGATTAAGCTTTTTTTTTTTTTTTTGTAGAGACAGAGTCTTACTTTATCGCCCTCATTAGAGTGCCATGGTGTCACACAGTTCACGGCAGCATCCAGTTCTCTTGCCTCAGCCACCCAAGTAGCTGGGACTACAGGCACCTGTCACCATGCCCGGCTATTTTTTTGTTGCAGTTTGGCTGGAGCCAGGTTTGAACCCTTGGTGTATGGGGCTGGTGCCCTACCCACTGAGCCACAGGCACTGCCTGCAGATTGATTTTCTTAAAAAAAGAATAAAAAAGACAGGGTCAGCACTTACGCATCATAGAATTGGTCTGGGGCTGCATCGTTAATGTAAGATTGGACAAATTTTCAGATGATTTAGTGAGGTCTTGTATTACTGTCCAATCTTAAATTTCCTTCAAGTAATTTAAGGGCTTTGAAATTCAAACTAAATATGTTTCACCATATGTTTTATATGTCTGTGTGTATTAGTTTTAGTAAATATGGAAAGGGATTCATTTTTTTTTTAGTACTTATCAAGGGTCAGGCAGTGCGTACATAGTGCTTGCTCACTTTTAAGGAATTGGCATTTTTGCATGGTGGCGCATGTAAATTGTAGTATGGATCTGCCCTTTTGTGTGTAGAGAGCACATAGCTTTCATTATCTCCTGAGATAGGCTACGTACCCACAAAATGTAAGAACTATTGAGCTAAAAGAGAAAAAGATACATCAACAGGTATTTTAATACACTATGAAGGTGGGAAAACACAGACTAGAAAGAGAATATTAATCATGGGCACCTTCCTAATAACATAGAAAGATCAGGAAAGCTCCCTAGAAGTCTTTTGTTCTCTGTGTGTGTGTGTGTGTGCGCGCGCGTGTGCGTGCGCGTGTGTGTTTTAAGAAGTCTTATATGAAGTAACCTAAAGGGAAAATAGGCATTTACTTGGACAGCTGTCATGGAAAGGGTGAAGGGGCAGTGTTTGCGGTGGTTTGAATCTGGAAGTAACATAGAACATGTGTTTGACATATTCAAGTTTAGTTCAAAGGAAGTATATGTGTGGGAGTGGAAGGTGGCAGATGGGCTGGTGTGGGGAAGGTAAGAGTTACCATGAAAGCAGTGGGAAGCCTTGGACAGGGTTTAGATGGGGAGCACAGCTGATGAAGTCTGGATGCATCTTTTGATTTTAGGGAGAATAAGAAGTAGGGAGCTGTTGCCTCAATCCAGAAAAGAGGTGATGGTTTCCTGAAATGCTGAGAGTGAGGATAGAGAAAGTGGCCAAACGAGAGAGTTATTAAGGAAGAGCAGTTGAGAGGACCAGATAGTGGTCTGTGTGTAGGGTGAGGGAATGGGGAACATGATGCTAATCCTGAGGTTTGGACTTGGACAGTCAAAGTCTGATGGCAGAGTAAAGTCATTTATCAGACAGGAACCACAAGAAGGAGGTGTACGTCTGCTAAGGGAGGAGGTATTTGTTTTGTTTTGTATATGTATACTTAATAGGTGATAAAATCTTTTTGAAATTTCATAGTTTTAAAGAAATTGAAATAATGTCAAATTTCAAGGTGGATAACAGAAAATATTAAACTTTGAGCTATAGTTATTTATCTCTAATCCCTGATATGGAGTTACCACAAAACAGGAGTTACTATAGTACGTGTCTATTAGGCATGTTGGATCTTTCACAGCCATTCACTAAAGGAATATTCTGTCTGTTAGCTCCTTAGGTAAGAAATACATGCCAAGAACTATAAAATCAGCATAGCTACTGTTCAGGGGTGCCTGAAGCTGAGACTGGTCTTACACCAAGTGATTCCCAGTCCTGGACGAACATTAGAATAAACAGAAGAAACTTTAAGAAAGAAATTTGAATTCCTGAGCCCCATCAGTTAGATTAGAATTTTTCCAACTGATTTGAAAATGCAACTGAGACTGAAAGTTACTGCCTTGAACAGAGAAATCAACAAGAATTGGTTCTCCTTCATTGAGTAGAGAAATGTCAACCTTACTTAGAGCAAGTACTTTAAGTGGGGAGGAATATTCTGACACCAAAGTTGAATAAGCAGAGTAGAGGACTGGGTAGATAGAAGGAACTAGGAAGATGAGATGGCAGTGTATATCCAAAGACTTATAGACAAGGAAATATAATAAATTAGAGAAAGGGATTAGAAGTGGGCACATGGCCATAAAATTATGAACCCAAAAGGTTAGATATGTCTTTTAGATATTTATTCATGAGCTATCTTGAACATTATTTAATTTTTAAAAAATGAATTCTAGGTGACCTTTGAACACAGAGATTGACTTAACAAATGTGCTGGAAATGAATCTTTGGAGACAGAAGGCAGATGTGTAATTGCCTGGGGATGAAGTGGGAGTGATAGACTGAGCAAAAGGGAGGGATTTCAGAGGGTCAGGAGGAAAAATTGGGGGTGATACATGTTTTTTTACTGCCTTAATTGTGGCAGTGATTTCACAGGTATGTATATACGTGTTATGTTAAAATTTGTCAAATTGTACATTTTAAGAATGTGTTAGTTAATGTGAATAAATTATTCCTCAGTAATGCTATCATTACAAAAAGAGAGAAATGTGCTAAGACTCGTATATCCAACTATGAAAATTATTTCTGGAGCCAGTTTACAAACTCCACACTAAAATTTTAGTCTTCTTAGTTGTAGTCACCCGTTTAACAATTTTTAACCCAAAGATTATGTTATATAATTTAATGGTATCTCTTAATCATCAAAATTGGTTTCAAATAACTTAGCCATTTTCAAAAATTAAATGTATCTTCAAGAGAGTAATATCTGCTGCAATGAAGAAATACAAATAGCTCTTATGAGAATTCACTACTTAGAAAGGAGCCTGATGAATTTAATAAGAATGGCCTAGATTTATTTTAGAAGCAGTGGCTTTAGTAGAAGGGCACAGAGGTCCATCAGTTTGATGGGGGTTCCTGGGGTCACATCATCATCTGCCTTTTCCCTGCTCCTAGAGAGGAAATAAACTTTAAAGGGCCAGTCCAGTTCCAGAGCAGAGCATATCTTGCCGTATACATTATTTATTAATGTGTAGATATTTTATGTTAATTTAAAGCCTTTTTGTTGCATGATTGTCTTTCCCCTGCAGTTTCTTATCAAGTCGTAGCCAAGACACCATTCTGAGTTCCATCATTGTGCCATAACTCTGTCACTCCACGGCTGCATTTGAGAAAGACAAATAATTATATGAGCAGCATGACTTTCTAACGAACAAATTAAGCCTGATATTTATTAGTAATAACTACTTTCTGTTACAGTGGATAATGAAACCCTGCAGGGTGGATTCATGTTGTGTTTCCTGGATGATGGATGTGGCATGAGCCCTGGTAAGTTAATTATCTACATATCTAACTGGCTATTATAGGAAACAGTCTGAAAACTAGTAAATTAAATAAAAATAAATTTAGCTGTCTATGCAAAAACAGGTATGGAGCTATTAGGGAAAATAAACTTAACTTATTGTTGAACTTTTTAGGTTTAAATATTTCAACTGGCAGGGTAAATTTATTGTAACCATCTAAATCCGGACAAAAGGTGAATGTAAATAAATAATACCAGAAAAATGAAAGGTAAATGGTACTGACTGTAAGAAAAAACTCATCTAGGAATGAAAGGAAAACAGAGTACTGAAAGGACTCTGAGATTATTTTAGCTCATTCTTTAAGTATTGCTCTCAAGTGCCCTGAGGCATTTTTCTGTGCCTTTAGGCTATTTTTAATTTTTTGCTATAACCTTGAGGTAGAAGTTACCTCTTCTTGTTTTTAGCAGTTTGCTTTTTCTCTGCAAGTTCAAAGGTTTAGTTGCTTTAAATGAATGTTCCCATCATAACAATTACATCTACAATAAATTTCATGACTGACTTTTATGTATTCAAGGTTAGCCCAAGCTGGCACATAATAGGTACACAGTATCTGTGTTGTGGAATTGAAATGTCCTATTTGATAAAATCTTTGAGATGTGTTAGATATTGTATTTCTGAACCCTTAAGTTTAAAATATGGTGGCAGAATTCAAGTAATATGGAATTGCTCTGGTCCGTTACAAGGAAAGGGTGATCATCAATATCATATATTGATATGCTGAATGTAAGCTGAAAATACAAAGTAAAGCAGTTATCTTCTTCTGGCTTTGAAATCCCCCTTTGATCTGAACAGTCAAAGAATATTTATTAACAAGTTTAGAAAATACTCCATCATCCCACCAAGTTCTTGTTCTAACTTTGGATCAGTTTGATTTTTCCAGGCCATTTTTTTTTTATTATTGTTTGGGATTCATTGCAAGTACAAAGAATTAGGTTACACTGATTGTGTTTATTAGATAAAGTCCCTCTTATAATCATCTCCAGTCCCCAAGAGGTGTGCATTATACTGTGACCTCCATCCCCCTTTCTCCCTGCTACCTCATTCCCATACCCCACCTCTGTATTCTTGCTTCTCCATTCTTGTGATGCTTTACTAAGAAGAATGTATTCCACCTCCATCCAAGTTAATACAAAAGATGTAAAGTCTCCATCTTTTTTAATGGCTGAATGGTATTCCATGGTATACGTATACCACAGGTTGTTAATGCATTCCTGGGTTGGCGGGCATTTAGGTTTTTTCCAAATTTTGGTAATTATAAATTGAGCTGCAATAAATAGTCTAGTGCAAATGTCCTTATGATAAAACAATTTTTTTTCTTCTGGTTAGATGCCTAGTAATGGGATTGCAGGATCAAATGGGAGGTCTACTTTAAGGATTCTCCATTATTTTCTTCCAAAAAGGTTGTATTAGTATTTCCAGATGATTTGGATTAAAAGTATTGTTGGTCTTTTAGTGTTTAACTAAATGAGAAAGAAAAGTGTTATAAGAAAACCATGCTGGAAAACGGTCTCATTTTTTATTTCTAGCCTGAATAAATTTATTTCCTTGAATTCTTAAAATAAATGATAATATCATGTATGATATATTTTTAGGAAATTCCTTATGAAAGTAAGCAACCCCTTTTATATGGCTTATGGACAAAAGACCTAAGTACAGACAAGTGATGAATATTCAGACCTTCAGAAGGCTCTCACAGTAGTAGATTTATATAGTAGTATTAAAACAAAGCACACTATTATTAAGAAAACAGTTCTTGGGGCAGTGCCTGTGGCTCAGTGAGTAGGGCGCTGGCCTCATATGCCAGAGGTGGCAGGTTCAAACCCAGCCCTGGCCAAAAACTGCAAAAAAAAAAAAAAAAAAAGAAAACAGTTCTTATTTAGCACTGGAAATAAAGTAGTGATGTTGTAGAAAGACAAAGCCCAATGGAGAGAAAGAACACCCAAACACCGTGTTTAAAAGAGGAAGGATTTTATTCCAGCTGGTGGAGCAATGGCAGACTGGAGTCCAAAATGGCTGTGCTCTCCAACTGGGTCAGTCTTTCCCCTTTTATTTCCAGTCAAAAGTAACGGCCCACAGATATCTTTCTCACTGGTCAGTTTGAATCAAACTGGAGAGGTGGGCTTGGACTTTAACAGAATTGCAGGCTTTTACAGAAGCAAAAGCAAGCTTTAGTTTCCAAGTCCCAGGAGTCCCAGGAAGTTAAGTTTCTACAAATTCCTAAGAGCTGAGTCACCACTGGGAGGACTTTGCAGGTGTGTCCTTGGGGCCTCCGTGAGAAGATCTCTGTTCTCTTAGACCTCACTTTCCCTGGATATCCTCTGTTAGTGATAAGTAGAAGGAAGAGTTTATCTGATATTTAAGCTGAGTTAGATCAATCTTGGTTCATAGAAGATGACTGCAGTGATTTCAGATTTGTTCACATATTTTTTATCTCCAGCCTTACCCCATTACAATCCATTCCCACATAGCATCATGAGTTTTTTCTTTAAATGTAAGCCTTATCATATATCATTCTCCTTCTGAAAATTGTTCAGTGGTTTCCCACTGCTTAATAATAAAATTCATACTTCTAGTGTCTCTTCCAAGGTCTTGTGTTATTTAGCCCCATTGCCCTCATGTTTTTGCCTGCTTCCTTATTTATAATGCTGTAGCTACCCCTGGCTGGCCTTTCATTATTTGAATCTCACTTCAGATGTTAACCTTCTGAAACCGGCCTTCTCTGATCATTTTGTCTGCAGGCTACCTCCTATTAATTCTCTATCAAATTGCCCTGGTTTTGTTTTCTTCACTTAATACTCTTAGAAATTATCTTACTAGTTTACCTCTTTACTCTGTTTTACCTACATGACAAAATGTCATTGAGGGTAGTGTTTTATCTCCATACTCAAAACATCTATTTGATCTCCTTCAACATATAGTTACTGCTCTGTATCTGTGGGGAATTGGACCCAAAACCTCCCTTGGATACCAAAATCTATGGTTCCTTAAGTCTCTGATATAAAATTGCATGGTATTTGCATGTAACTTATGTATATCCTTCTTTGTACTTTAAATCATCTCTAGATGCCCCATAATACCTTATGCAATATAAAGGCTATATAAATAGTTGTTATACTTTATTGTTTAGGGAATAATGGAAAAAAGTCTGTATGTACAGACTTTGTATAGATGCAATTTTTTTTTTTTTTGCAGTTTTTGGCTGGGGCTGGATTTGAACCCTCCACCTCCAGCATATGGGGCTGGCACCCTATTCCTTTGAGCCACAGGCACAACCTTAGATGCAATTTTTAAAAAACATTTTCATTCCAAGGTTGATTGAATCTATGAATGTGAAACCCATGATATGGAGAGCTGACTGTGATATCATTAAGAAAGTTTGATAATTCTTAATGATGTCTCTGGGCTGACACAAGAGCTGTGGACTTGTCCTAATGTCCAGAGATAAGTGAGAAGTTTTGACAACTGGACCTCAGGCCATTGTCAGAGACTCTTTCTAACCACCTTAAGTCTTTGTCAATTGCAGAGGAAGCTTCAGACATCATTTACTTTGGAGCATCCAGAAAACGGCTATCTACCTTGAAGTTCATTGGGCAATATGGCAATGGTCTTAAAAGGTGAGCATCTTTTTTTATCTCAAAGCACATATTATTTTTATTTTTTTTAAAAATATTTTCTTTTTTTTTTTAATTTTTATTAAATTATAATTGTGTGCATTGGTGCAATCATGGGACACAATGTGCTGACTTTATATACATTCTGAAATATTTTCACTGAACTATTTAACATAGCCTTCATGGCCTTTTAATCACTGTATGAAAACATTTATATTCTACATTTAGTAATTTTCACCTGTACCCTTCTAAGAAGCACCATAGGTGTGATCCCACCAATCACCCTCCCTCCACGCATCCTTCCTCCCTCCCCTCCCGTGCCTCTTTCCCCATTTCTTGTGCTATAACTGGGTTTTAGCCTTCATATGAAAGCTATAGATTAGCTTCATAGTAGGGCTGAGTACATTGGATACTTTTTCTTCCATTCTTGAGATACTTTGCTAAGAAGAATGTGTTCCAGCTCCATACATGTAAACACAAAAGAGGTAAAGTCTCCATCTTTCTTTAAGGCTGCATAGTATTCCATGGTATA
>CAUYON010017779.1:0-31711 GCA_963573935.1 Arctocebus calabarensis
ACAGATCACAGCAACCTCCAACTCCTGGGCCCAAACGAGCCTCTCTCTCCGCCTCCTAAGTAGCTGGGACCACAGGTACCCATTACAATGCCTGGCTATTTTTTGGTTGCAGCCGTCATTGTTGTTTGTGGTGGGTCCGGGTTGGATTCAAACCCACTAGCTCAGGTGTATGTGATTGGTGCCTTAGCCACTTGAGCCACAGGCGCAGAGCCTCTCTTTTTTTTTTTTTAAACAGAATTTCACTATCTCACTCTTGGTAGACTGAGGTGGCATCACAGCTCAGAGCAACCTCAAACTCTTGGGCTTCAGTGATTCTCTCATCTCAGCTTCCCAGGTAACTAGGACTACAGGTACTTGCCACAATACCCAGCTATTTTTTGTTGCAATTTTCATTGTTGTTTAGCTGGCCCAGGCTAGGTTCCAACCAGCCAGCCTCGGTGCATGTGGCTGATGCTGTAAACACCGTGCTACAGGTGCCAAGCCTATGTAGCTTCTCTTAAGGGAGGAATGAAAACATTTTGTTTTCAAGATTGCCCAGACTAGAATGCCATGGTCTCATCCTAGTTCACAGCAACCTCGCACTCCTGGGTTCAAGTGATCCTCCTCCCTCAGCCTCCCAAGTAACTGGGACTATAGGTGCCTATAACAAAGCCTGGTTGATTTTTCCATTTTTAGTAGAGATTGGGTCTCACTTTGCTCAAGCTGATCTTGAACTCCTCTCCTCAAGTGATCCAGCCCCCTCACCCTCCCAGAGTGCAAGGATTATAGGCATGAGCCACTGTGCACAGCCAAAAAATATTATGTTTTTATTTCAAAAACTTTTCCAAGTTTTATCCCTAGGAACCTGTTCTTCACTTGGTTTCCTGCAGACACAATAATAGAAGCACTTTGATTTCTCTGAGCTACCACATTTAGGTGAAGCTATTACAGATTTTATTATATTCCATACAAAAAAAAATAAGACTTTTAATGCTCTTTGGATTGGTGTTGCAATTCATAAAATGGTCAATAAAACAGTACTCTGAAAATGTTCTCACCTTCCACCACACGCAATAAACATCCACGGGGGAAATTTCTCTTGGCTTCCTTGTAGATCCTTAGTCATTCAGTGTAAATACTGCTTCCAAATGGGTTCTCTCTGGTAAACTCAATTCTCTTGTTCCTTTACAACAGTTTAAATTGTTCCTTTCTATCACTGCATTTGTTTGTTTAAACCTTCAGAATTCTAACATCATAAAATTTCCTATGACTTTTCAGAAAAAGACCACTGGTCTTCCATTTTCCCCACATCAGTAGTTTCCGTGGCTTGGTATTAGGTTTCAAGTAGATCAGGATGCCACAGGGGATCTGCACATGGCCCCATGCTGAGTTGGCCACAGGAGAAATGCAGCAAATGCTCCCTGTTCTTTGTCCTTCTCTGACTTTCTCCAATGTCACCTCCAAAAATGAAGTATGTCCCCTTATGTCAACTTTATCTTTCTGTTATTACATCTCTTCATGGTATTTTTTAATGTTTTGCTCCTTTTGAAACTGAATTTCCCCAACTATTTGTGACATTTTCTCTTTCCACTCAGTGTTCTGACTGAGGGGCATTCTAGGCCCTGAGGGACAGTAGACTGATCCAAATTCAATCAGCTCCTCTCTGGGCTGAAGGCCTACTTACTGACCGAAGCAGACTTCTGGTATCCTCCTTACCAAATGCATTCTCCTCCTCTTCTAGGGCAACAGCTAGAAACTAATGTTATAGCCACTGTTGCAGCTAATTATGGCCACAGGACTCAATTTCTTATCAATGGAATGCAACTTCTGCTTCCCTTTGTTAGCAGAAAACGATTTGCCCTGGACTTATTCTGGACTTACAGATATGCTGGCGATGCAGCCACTGCCTTACACACAAGCCAGTGCCCTGGGAAACAGAGGAAGATGCTAGAAGCAACCATGTCCCTGAATGGCCATTTAGAGCAGAGCTGCCTTATAACCTCTATCAGGTAGATTGTTGCATGGAAAAGTAAGCTTTGATCCATTGCAAGTCATGGTATATTGTATATCTGGATCTTTTTGATACAGCAGTTTATCCTTTACTCTAATTGTTCCTGTGAGCCAGGATGGATTTATTCCTTTTCCTCACACATTATCCTATAAGGCATGAAAATGCCCTATGGAGGTGGCCTCTGCTACAATTATGCCACATATAATTCACTCAGTCAATGTTTAGTGAGCTCAGAGTTCACACAGAACTCTGGGCTAGGCACTGTGTAGGAAATAATGGCAGCCTTGCTTCTCAGACAAAAGACAAACATTACCAAGTTGACGAATCATGAGAGACCTCTAAAAGGATGCAGGGAGCTGGTGGGATTGCAAACTAATACAACCTCTATGGAAAGAAGTATGGAAAATTCTCAAGGGACTGAAAGTCAGCCTTCTATTTGATCCTGCACTTTCATTACTAGGTATCTACCCAAAAGAACAAAATCATTTTACCACAAAAACATTTGCACTAGAGTGTTTGTTACAGCTCAATTCACAATTGCCAAGACATGGAAGCAACCCAAGTGCCCATCAACCCATGACTGGATTAACAAACTGTGGCATATGTATACCATACAGATGGAAATGTTACATCTTTTGTGTTTACTTTGATGGAGTTGAAACACATTATTTTTTTCTTTTTTTTTTTTTTTTTTGTAGAGACAGAGTCTCACTTTATCACCCTTAGTAGAGTGTCGTGGCATCACACAGCACACAGCAACCTCTAACTCCTGGCATTAGGTGATTCTCTTGCCTCAGCCTCCCGAGTAGCTGGATGAAACACATTCTTCCTAGTAAAGTGTCTCAAGATTGAAATGAGAAGTATCCAATGTACTCAATACTGATATGAACCAATATACAGGGTGGACATAAAGTTTGTGTGCAATTTAAAATAGTTTACATAAACAGGAACTTTATGTCCACACTGCAAGCCCTCAAGAAAGAAAAAACACGGCTTGGCACCTGTGGCTCAATGGGCTAAGGCACCAGCCGTGTACAACTGAGCTGGTGGGTTCAAATCCAGCCTGGGCCTGCCAAACAACAATGACGGCTGCAACCAAAAAATGGCAGGGCGTTGTGGTGGGCACTTGTAGTCCTAGCTGTTTGGGAGGCGGAGGCAAGAGACTCGCTTGAGCCCAGGCATTGGAGGTTGCTGTGAGCTGTGATGCCACAGCACTCTATCCAGGTGACAGCTTGAGGCTCTGTCTCAAAAAAAAAAAAAAAGAAAGAAAAAACACAAGTATAGTGTACTGGCAGGAGGGAGGGGGATAAGGGAAGGAGATTGGTGGGATGTCACCTAATGCGTAGAATATGAAGGTGTTCAACATGACCCCCTGGCTGAAGGGTTCAACTACAACTTGAACTTTACCGTAGAAATGAAGACAATGTAACCTAAACATTTGTACCCTCATATTAATCTGAAATTTTTAAAAAAAAGATTGCTTCAAATAAAAAAAAAGGATGCAGTGGTGGAGCATGTGGGCTTTAGGTATGCAAAGTATTTCACAAATAGGGATGAGTTTTTATTTTTCTCTCATTACTCACTTAAGCTAGAGTACTATTAGGCTGATGGGCAAGCATAATTCATGATTATTTTCATTAGCGATATTTAAAGTGATTTTTGTATCACTGTAAATCTCTTGAAATAAAGTCCCCATGTGAACATCTGTCAATACATAACCAACATGCTGGGAAGAACCACTACAATAGGAAGAGTCAAATAGTTTTTCTTTGTTCCAGGCATCCTGTAAGAATGTGATGTGGTGGTTCACACCTATAACCCCAGCACTTTGTAAGGCCAAAGTTGGGTGGGGGAGAGGTTCTTTTGAGGTCAGGAGTTAAAGATCAGTCTGGGAAATACAGGCAGACCCTGTCTCTACAAAAAAATGGAAAAAAAAATTAACCAAGTGTAATGGCACATGCCTGCAGTCCCAGCTACTTGGGAAGCTGAGGAAGGAACGTTGCTTGAACCCAGGAATTCAAGGTTATGGTAAGATATGATCACACCACTGCAATCCAGCTTGGGCAATAGAGCAAGACCGTGTCTCAAAAAAAAAAAGTATACATTTTATATTTATTTTTTTCAAAATGGACTAACTCTTGGATTTTGCATAGCAACATTTGCTTTTTAAACATCTGACATTATGTCATTTTTTCTACATGAGAATGTAAGCTTTCTAAAACAGGGACCTTTTTTGCCCTACTGTGTCCACAGTGTCTAGAAAATGGTCTGGCACTCAGGATATATGCATTGAATGAATGAAGAAACGTTCTTCATGAGAGGCATCAATGTTCTGTGCTTTTTCTTTACCCAGGTAAATGCCTTGCTTTTGCATAAAGGCCTTCAGGGTCTGCTGAATTGTTTGGGCATCACTCCAAGAAAGAGGCCAGTGTTCTGCAGAGCTCCTTTGGAGCTCCTTTCCTATCACATTTCCAAGACTCTGACCCTGCTGTCAGGAGGAATGATTTCTTAGCTATCAATTCAGAGAATATTTACCTAGCACCTGCTGTATAACAGGTACCTGCTTATGTGTTGCAGGCACTATGCTAGTTCCTAGAGGCGATAGGAAAAATAGCAAGAGAGAGACCCTCCTCATCCTCTGGTGATACGTGCTATGGAGCATAGGCAAGGCAAAAATTACAAGCCAACTGCCACATCTTGGAAACATTTAGACACTCACATGACAACGAACTGAGGCCTCCTGCCAACAGCCATGTGACTGACACATCAAGGAAGTAGATCCTCCATCCCCATTCAAGCCTTCAGTTACTGAAGACACTGCCGACCTCTTGACAGCAACCTTGTGAGACACCCTGAGCCAAGGGTCTCTTATCCCAAATTCCTGACTCACAGAAATTGTGAGAAATCTATGTTTATTGTTTTAAGCTACTCAGTTTGGAAGGTAATTTATTGCACAGCAATAGATAACTAAGACTTCTGTTAAAATTAACTTAAAAATGGGATGCTAAACATTGCTGATGGTAGCAAACATTTTCACCCAAGATGAATATTGTGCAAAGATTTCTCAGGATGTGTAGGCTGGTCATTATACAAAGCACAAATTGTGCCCTGAAAATGGAGAGCCGTGAGGTTTCTCCTTGGTAACTGATCACAACTCCAGCCTGACACACTTATCTTCCAAAAAGCCAAGCAAAGAGGGTCTGATGAAGCAAGTAGTTAACAATGAGCCTAATTTCTCATCCCTGAAAAGGTCTTCACAAAGGATGAGGTGAAATGTGTGCATATCACCACGCACCTGCTAATTTGACAATTAACCATTGGTTAATTCTAAAATCCCAGCAAAATAAACTCCCTGACCCATTTAGTTTCAAAATAACATAAAAAATTAAATATAGTAAACAATAAAACATGCCTAAGGGAGAAAGGATGAGAGTTAAGACCTGGAAATAATAAGGCTAATTTGTCATTTCACCTCTTCTGTTGCCCCTTTGGTACGGTCCGGTTTCCTCACCTCTCACAGTTCCTTTCTGTTTCTGCTGGAAATGACACCACTTGGATTCTAATACTGACGCATTACTACTTTCATCAGCATCAAGGAGGTATTCTCCACTGACCTAGTATCATTGTTTCCTTCTATAAAACACATGCCAAAGTCCCAAATCTCCTGCTTTCTTTGGCTCAGATCTGAGATCAGCCAGGATCTTGCAGCTTTTCTCCGTGACTCTTACCCTTACACCCCAGGCTACCTTTGCCCACTATGCCCACTAGCAAAGGTTCTAGTGGGCAAAGGACATTCTTGGTCTCTATCCACATTTAACCCTACACTATAGATGGCTTTTAAAAATTATAGAAATGAGGTTAAGAAATCAACCCAAGTACACTTAGCTAGTAAGTACAAAAGTCATCAATTCCAGGTCTATCTGGCTTTGAGACGCAATCTACTTTCCACCCTGATGCCCTTGTGAAATGAATTAGCCTGCAGTGTTAGTATTATATTATATTATATTATATTATAGTATTATATATTATACTATATGCATGTTTTGCCCTTCTTTATTTTCCCAAAATTGGACCACTTATATTAATGATTCTATTGAATTTTGCAAATATAAACTTGCTCCCAGGGGAAGAAAACTACTGCCCTCACTTGGTGAGAAGAGGAAGTAGCTTATGCAGGTGGTGCTAGGCCCTGGGCCAGGCCTGCAGAGGAGCCCTAAAGATTCACAAGGTCAACACAGCAAAGAAGACAAGGATAGTGCTGGCAGTTGGAATAAGATGCTATATTTTGTTCTCATTTAAATAAGAACTACATGAGAAAAGAGAAATATTTCCTGGACTCATATGTACTTTTCCTTCACAAATACTTCCTCTGTAAGTTAATACGCCTCCAGAGGCCTTCCACCAAAAAGGGGAGCTTTTCTGGGTGCTCTTGGCTACAAGGCAGCTGGCACCAGGTCCACAGAACCCTGAAAAAAGTGTGGAGGGACAGGAATGAACAGAAAACAAAAATAAGAAACAAAATCGCCTATGAAGAGTTTTCAAAGTTTATCTTATCAACCACCTGCAAGAGACGGAAAAATGAAACAAAGCCATTTGGTTTCTGTGATGGTGTTTTAACAGGAGAACGTGGCAGGTGGTGTCATGCTAGTGCTTTGACTTTGTGCTGTTGTTTGGACTCAGCTGTCTGCACCCATGCTCTCTGTCCAATCCAGCACCTCATGTTTTGTTAATGGTTCAAAGTGTACTTTTATGATTTTTTGCTTTATGCACAATCTACACACATAGATGAATTAAATCTGGAAAATCATAATAGTGTCTTGATGGAATCATGTTTTCTCTCACTGGAATTTTATTTGGCTTCAATCCTTATAATTACTCGAGTGACATGAGACTTACAATAGTCAGTGAATCAATGGTCGCTACTTACCATAAATAATATTTTCATGAATTACGGCTCCTTTATTACTTTCTCATTCCTTAAACTTATTTCTAACTTAGCACAATGATCTTTTCATTGCTTATTTATTGATATGATTGGTTCTCCCGGAAGCTTGTAAATTTCTTAAGGGTAGGAACCATGTCCCATTTTTCTCTTTATCCCCAGAGCTTAGGATAGTAACCGGCACAAATTACATAGTTAATAAAAATTGGTCAAGTTATCTAAGGAATGAATAAATAATTAATTACATGACTAAATGAATGAAATAACAAGCCAAGACCACTGGATTTCTCAAAATGTCCTTATCTGCCATAAGTAAGGACACAGAGCTCACATTTTGCCACTGTCAGCACACCTGGGTAGGACACCAGGGAGGAGTCTCTGTGATACCAGGAAATTGTCTCTGGTAGTGAAAGCTAAGTAGCCACTGAATGCTGTTCAGAACTGCAAGTAAAGGTATCAACTTTCTAGGACTGTATTTACTACATACACAGGTTAACTTGAATCTTACAGTATGGAAGAAGGAAATGTAAACTTGCCCCATCCCAAAACCTCAACAGGAACTGCAACAACCAGTATTGCTCCAGCACAGTTAAGTTCTGCTCATTCTGCCTTCCAAAGGTTAAATACCTGCACACTGGTGGCAATGACCTAGAGGAACACCATAATCCTTTGTGCTCCACCATTCTGACCCCACCAGGGACCTAGGTACTCCTAGAGAACTCTACAGATGCAATTCTAACATACTCTACATCAGCATATCCATTCTACTCAATGTGAAGTCTTTGCATGATAAATGGCAAGCTGATTTTCTTCCTACTTTCAGCTTCCTTGTCTGAGAAAAAGGGATAATTAAGTTAGTTTATAACTTAATAATTCTTGGCAATGGACCAGACACACACTAAATACTTAACCATTAAGGTTTATAATATAGTCCCTGATGTTAATGATGCAAGAAAAATGATCATTGTAATTACAATGTGTTAAGTGAAAGAAGAGCTGTGAGTTCAAAATGCTGTGGGAACACGAAGTGAACACACTATTCTTCGAGATTTGCCTCATCTGCGACTTGAGGATAATTAGAAATTTGGGTGTAATCAAGTGAAAAGAGAGGAAGTGGGGACAGTATGGGTGAAGGAATAGTTAGAAACCTCCTGGCACAGACCAGACAAGGTGAGCGGTTGGCGTCACTGGAGCAAGGGCTGCAGTTACAGCAGGAGCGGTGGCAAGGGCAGTTAAGATGGACTTCATGCTGTGCTGACAACCCAAGGCTTTGTTATGCTAAACCAGGAGTCATTTGATCGTTCCTGCATTCAGAAAGAAAGTGCTTGTAGCTGAGGAGAAGACAGTGACAACTTACCTGAGCCCTGCCAGTTCCTAGCAAGTGGCAAAGGTTGATGAATCTTTTCTGTATTCTGTAAATGGCTTACTGCAAACAAGCAAGTCCCCGTATAACTTAGATAAGACTCCTGGATGACCCTGCAATCACCCTTGTTTACCTATGACAAGGCCAGACACACACCCTCCAGGTTCCCATTCTTTACATCATAAATAATTAGGTGAATTTTTTTTGTCCCTGGTAATCAGAAGAAAATGCTTGTTAATAAAATCTGGGTTAAGATTCTCTTCTTTCCCAGCTTCCTGACCTTTGATCCAGCTTGCAGGCCTGCCTGGCAACTGCTCCTGGGAGCAGGCCAGTATCAGGACACCTCTGGTCTACCGTCCAACCCTCTTCCCCCCGGCTGGTTCTCTCCCGCCTTGTGTATCACTCTCCATTTTGATGCTTGCAGATGTCGTCATCAGAGCGTTCCTCATGTAGCCATACACCCTTCCTCCCTGGCCTCCACCCCCACCTGGCAATAATCCTTTTGAATAAAGTCTCTCCATAGTAAGTTTCAAATTGTGTTTTCTTTCACAATGTATTGGACAGGGGCAAGCCTGGAAACCACACAGAAACCACTGCAACAGTCCAGGCCAGACAGTCTGAACTAGGACACTGATGTGGTATGGAGAGGTAACAAATGTTTGCTAGGCAAATGTGGTGGGAATGGTGAAGCATTAGACAAGAAAATAAAGAAGAGCCGGGTCTTGCCTGGGGACCCTCCCTGGGAGCTGCATCAGAACCAAATGGTGCTCCCCCTGCACCCACTGCAACCCTGTATCATTGAAATACAGTTTTCCAATCATGTTTCTATAACATGAGCTGTGAGCTTTCTGAGAACAGGGCTCATGATTAGTCACCTCTTTACACTCAGCACTGAGCAGAGTGCCCAGTGTCCTAGAAATGGTCACTAAGTAGTCATGAAACTGAATTGGAGATTAATTTATAAATCTGGTCCATGATTTCTTAAGACAACTTACAAGAACCAACCACATGATTGGACTGTTGGAACTTTTAGCCTCAATTGGGGCTGAAGATTGAGTTGATCTACATGGGCCAATGATTTCATCAATCATTCCTTTATAATGAAGCCTCCAAAAATCTCCAAAAGGACAAGGTTCAGAGAGCAACTGAATCTGTATGGTGGCTGAATACTGTATGTTCAGGGAGCGTGGCATTCCTGGAGAGTGTGTGGAAATTCTGTGAGGAAATTCGTTCTCCTCATACCTTGCCTATGTTCCTCTTCCATTTGGCTGTTCTTGAGTTATATCCTTTATAATAAATGAGTAAATATAATTTAAGTGTTTCCCTGAGTTCCACGAGCCATCCTAGCAAATAGTAAAACTCAACAAGGAAGTCACAAGAACCTCTAGTTTGTAGCTGATCGGTCAAGAGCTGTGGGTAACCTGGGGACCCACTGCTTGCTACTGGCTTCTTACTTAGGGGAAGTCTTGAGGGACTAAGCCCTTATCATGGGGGTGTGCACCAACTCCTGTGGTTTCTGCGGAGAATTAGAAAATTGTGTGATGAAGGAGAAAGCCGCACATGCTCTGGTGACCAGAAGTGTTATCAGAGGATTGAAGAGAAAAAGGTGTTCCCCCATATAATTTCCTCTAATCTTCACTAAAACTCTAAGAAAAAGGTAAAGTTCCAATCATCCTTATTTTACTAACGAGTGAACCAATCCCAAAAGAAGTTAATCAAGTTTTCACAAAGAAGACGAGCTGGGATTTGACTTTCTGTTTGGCCCAGAGGTAAACACTCCCTACGTGCTGCCACCTCCCCTCACTGTCAGAAATGGCTGGATCAGCTCCGCATGGAAGGCAGTGTTCATCTTTCCATAAAAAGGAAGATCTGAATAATTACATGTCAAAGAGAGATAGATGATTCAAACAAGCAATGGAACTTATTCTTTCAAGCAAATGCCAGAAAGACAAAAATGGTTTGGGAATGTGAATGCCCCATTTATAATTCAATAGAAATGCTGACTGCATAAGATGAGAAATAGCCTTGATGTTCTGTGCTAACATTCAGTATAATAATTAACTTCCAAAGAATTGCCGCCAGCAACACAGAGAAAATAAGAAAACATCATTTTTGCACAAATGTTTGCTTTTCAAAAACACTCTGTGTGCTTTTCCTTGGAACATTTTTGTATTTATACAGCTACAAAATGCAGAGATTTATAACAGCAGACACAATGTGCTCTGGAGTTGATTGTGAACATGATGCTGCCTCAGCAACAACCAGATGTGACTCTGAGAACAACCAGCACATTCATTGCACCTGAGATGTATTTAAATTCTTTTAGCTAAGACATGTTCCAGACACATGGCCATGTGAGGGACTTAAACAAACACAAAATATGGGCCAGGTGCAGTGGTTCATGCCTATAACCTTAGCACTCTGGGAGGCAGAGGTGGGAAGGATCTCTTGAGATCAGGAGTTCAATCTCTACAAAAAAAGAAAAAGGAATTAACCAGGTGTGGTGGTGCATGCCTGCAGTTCCAGCTATCAGGAGGCTGAGACAAGAGGATCACTAGAGCCCAGGAGTTTGAGATTATAGTGAGCTATGACGACACCACAGAACTCAAGCCAGGGCAACAGAGTGAAACTCGGCCTAACAAATAAACACAAAACATGATCATCACAAGCCTCAGGACTGGCCAGCTTTAGAAGAGAAAAGAGACAACTGGAGAGCCAAGATGATCCTAAGATCACTGTAAACTGAACAGTTTCCTTCTGAAAACACTTGGACAAAGCACCAGCCTCTCCGAGCCTGTTTTCTGATCTCTGATTAGAATAATACTCCGTTTCAGAGAATTATAAGGATCAAAGCGATGGATGAAAAGGACTGAGGTCAATGACTTGCACGTAAACATTGCTTAACCAATGTTTCATAGTTTTTCTTGTTGTTATGTAGGTTTTTGAGCTGAATTTCAAATAATCAAGTTCATTCCTTCAAAGTAATAAATCAGATATTCTCCAGTAAACATACTGCAAATATAAAACAAGGATGATAGAATAATTTTTAATCAATCACAGCATCTTGTCTACAAAGGTGAGATTTGACAGGCCCAAATGTGAGACCTAGAACTGAGACAGCCTGGTGAGGTTGTAGAAGCAGCAGAGCAGGAGGATGATACTGGAGTGGTAACCAAGTAGAGGTTGCACAAGACAATGACTTGAGCAAAGGATCTGGCGTCCAGCACTCTGACGGTGCACTGCCCAGGAAGGTCCTGTAGGGATCCTCTATGTCCTCATGCATTACAAGTCTTGCAGCTGCTCAGGTCCTTTGCGAGTCACACAGGTACACTGTTCTTCCATGTGTGTTATTTTACTTCTCTGGACATTATAACTGAGCTCTGACTTCATCAAGATTCTAAAAAGTGCTCTTCTTGTTGAATTGCCTCTATAGTCTTTTTCTTGGAAAATTATCTTTCCTTCTTAGTTGAATAAACAAATGAACAGCAACAAAACCTATAACATGACAGAGGCCTGTGATGTCACATTTGTCTGCTTCACCTGTGCAAGGTCATGTGCATAATACCTCTTAACTTTATTTCCAGTTTGTTGCTTTGTGATGGCACCTGTAATGCTACAACAGGGCTGCCATGAAAATACAAGCATAACTGGTTCAGGATTAAAATCAACACACTATGTGTAAATGTATGTAAATCAACTAAATTATTACTCCCCAAAAGCCAACCTTTCATTGGCTATTCATTTATCTATAGTCATATTACTGCAGTTAGGTTTTTGTTTTGGGGAAAATGCTATGAAGAAAAGAATGTCCATCTCCCATCATCTGAAGGAATTTTCACAGTTTATTTAATGGTGAGCTAACACTTGATCATAGTGTTTATATATAATCATACATAATCATAGAGTTTATAAAAATAAAATGAAATAGCATTATGGTTTGAACTGTGTCTCCTGAATGGTCTACTGAAGTTCTAAACCCTACATATCTTTGAGTGCTACTTTATTTGAAAATAGGGTCATTGAAGATGTAATAAATTATGATAAGCTCATAATTAATTGGAGTAGGATGGGTCCTTCATCTGATATGATGGTGTTTTGTAAGAAGGGGAGAGAGAGACTCCCAGCGAGAAGGCCATGTGAT
Source organism: Arctocebus calabarensis (assembly GCA_963573935.1). Classification (NCBI taxonomy): domain Eukaryota; kingdom Metazoa; phylum Chordata; class Mammalia; order Primates; family Lorisidae; genus Arctocebus; species Arctocebus calabarensis. Next base: position 12,437 of record CAUYON010017779.1, read on the forward strand.
GATGGAAGTAGATATTAAATTGCTACACTACAAGCCAAGCAACACCAACGATCCACAGCACATCCCCGGGAGCTAGAAGAGGTGAGGAAGGATTCTGTCCTACAGCTTTTGGAGGGAGTAGAACCTGCTGACACTTTCATTCAGACTTCTGGCTACTAGAACTGTGAAACAATAAATTTCTATTGTGTTGAGGCACCCAGTCTACATTTTTACAGTAGCCCTAGGAAGCGTCTATAAGTAGAGATTTAGCCCTCAGAGTGAAAGGTCTAGCAGTACATTAGCAAACGTTGGGTCTCATGTCAGCAATAGAGCTCATGGATCAGGAGCTGTGACATATTTTACTCATATCATTTCCCTACATTATCACAGCAATCAAATGATGTAGGAACTACTGCTATTTGTATCTTGTAGCTAATAAAACTGTGACACAGTTTTTTTTGTTATTGTTGTTGTTGTTGCAGTCATCATTGTTGTTTATCTGGCCCAGGTCAGGTTCGAACCCCCCACCCTTGGTGTATGTGGCTGTCCCATAACCCCTGTGCTACAGGCACCAAGCAAGGAAGCACAGGTTTTATGGCTCGCTTGAGGTGACATTACCAGTAAACATAGAGTGTTTGTGCCCAGCCCAGCTGTTTCTTAAAACTCTTCTGCTATGGCCTTTCTTATCCATGATTTTCTTCCTATATAATTATAAACTTTCTTTGAGTTTTCTAAGCCAGGTAGTGTAAGGATTTGTACATGATTATCCATTGATTTCTATGTCTACTTCATTGTATTCTTTCATTTTCTTGGGGACACTAGTAGTGATCATTCCAAAGAAATTCCAATCCTTTTGTTTCACAGTAATCAAAATGTGATTTTCAAATCCCTTAACTATGAAAAAATATATAGTGCAGACAAAACTATTTGCACTGAGATTATCTTATTTAGTATTTCCGTGTGCTAGGGCCATGGTCATGACCCCTTTGGGGGTTGAACAACCCTTTCTCAGGGGTCGCCTAAATATATCCTGCACATCAGATATTTACATTACAATTCATAACAGTAGCACAATTACAGTTATGAAGTATCTTCGAAAATAATTTATGATTGGGGGTCACCACAACATGAAGAACTGTATTAAAGGGTCGCAGCATAGGAAGGTTGAGAACCACTGTGCTGGAGGCACCTAGTTAGGTATTTAATACATGTTATCTTGATCCTTACGCAACTCCCTGAGGTTAATACCATTTCTTTTTTTTTTTTGAGACAGAGTCTCACTATGTCTCCCTCAGTAGAGTGCCATGGTGTCACACACAGCTCATAGCAACCTCAAACTTTTGGGCTTAAGTGATTCTCTTGCCTCAGCCTCCCAAGTTGCCAGGACTACAGGCACCTGCCACAATGCCTGACAATTTTTTTGTGGTTACAGTTGCCATTGTTGTTTAGCTGCCCCCGGGCTAGGTTTGAATAGGTCAACCTTGGTGTATGTGGCCGGAGCCGTAACCACTGTACTATGGGTGCCAAGTCATGGTAATACCATTTTCTTTTTTTTTTTTTTTTTGAGACAGAGCCTCAAGCTATCACCCTGGATAGAGTGCTGTGGCCTCACAGCTCACAGCAATCTCCAATTCCTGGGCTCAAGCAAGTCTCCTGACTCTGCCTCCCAAGTAGCTGGGACTATAGGCGCCCGCCACAATGCCCGGCCATTTTTTGGTTGCGGCCGTCATTGTTGTTTGGCAGGCTCGGGCTGGATTCCAATCCACCAGCTCAGTTGTACGTGGCTGGCGCCTTAGCCCCTTGAGCCACAGGCGCTGAGCCGGTAATACCATTTTCATATCCACTTCACAGATAATGAAATTGAGTCATTAAGAGGTTAAGTTGCTTACTCACAGTGGAACCGGTGTTCAAACTTGGGCAATTTAAAGGCAAACGTTTTGTTCTTTTTAAATTATTATTATTTCCTTGTTGGTGTTGTTGTTGTTGTTGAGACAGACTCCCACCCTATACCCTGAGCAGAGTGCAGTGGCATCATAGCTCACTGAAACCTCAGACTTGGGCTGTGGGCATCCTGTTGCCTCAGTCTTCTGAATCCACTGTGATTACAGGCACTATTCACTGTACCCAGCTGGTCAGACTTTTTGTTTTAAACTCCTACTTGTCTCTTCCTAGAACTTTGTTGAGGACTCAGAACATCTGCTACTGCATTTGTGACTCCCTTAATGGCCAAAGTCATAAATGCAGTTGTATTTGTGCTGAATAGCTCACTTCCTTATTTTCTAGTGTGGGAATTTCAGAAGGGAAGATTCCACCAGAGATGTGCCAGCCACAAAACACAGTATATCTCCCAGGAAGTAATAATCGCCATGCTAATTTTTTTAAATGTGAATTGTTTTCCCATTGCAGTCCCTGAAAGATTATCTCCCACATTTATGAGTATACCATACAGGGCTCTTCACAGCCCAGCCACAACCCACCACCTGCCTCTATTCCATCCACACTCAATAAATTCTCCTTGATCTTCCGGTAAGCTGTGCTCTCTAATATCTTCCTGCCATTATGTGCATGTTTCTTCTTCCTGAAATTCCCTTCCTACTTTCATCCAGGTGGAAAGCCCCTACTTATCTTTCAGGACCCAATTGGATGTCACTTTGTCTCTGTGGCCTTCTTTGATATTCCTAGGCAGAGTTAATCTCTCTCCTGTACACTATTGCATTATCACAATTATAGCTCTTAAATCTTTTCAGTTGTTTATTGCCCAAAATCTCAGTAAATATTGGCAATATGGTAAGGCCTGCAACAGAAAACTATGACTGCAATTTCTATTCTCTGCATTTCAATTTCCCTCGCCAACATGTGCCTCTCTATTTTTTAAGCTTGTGAAACATAAACTCTTATATCCACTAGTTAGAAGATGCCTTTTTCACTAATTGTTGCAGCCCATATAGCCTATGGCCAGGAGGAGTGAGAGTTATAAGAAATACCTGTCTTGGTGGAAAGGGCATGGAGAGCACGAGAGCTCACGAGATGAGAGCAGTGGTGAATTGGCAGTCTCTACACCTGTGGTGTTGAGAGGCACGAGATTAGCCTTATATTAGGCTGGAGGAGAAGGCATTCAGGAGCATGGGCATTCTATCACAGACCCGCTTACTCTGACTCTGTCTCCTCTCCTGCCTGCAGAACACCAGGCATCTCTCTCCTAAAGATTACCAAGCTCTGCTAAAGACTAAGATCTATCTTTCTAAGAAGACAGCTTTATTCTTTCTAAGACTCACATACTCTCTCTCTCTCTCTCTCTCCAGCTAAAGTAAATAGCCCTTAGGCACCTAAGAGACCTGAGCAAGGTAACCTAGTGGTCCGCGTCCAGAACCTAGTTAAGCTGGGCCCAGACCTGACCAGAATTGGGCCCTGACAAGTGGTGTCAGAAGTGACATGTGGCACCCCATCTCAGGTCCAACCAACCTAATACCTTTTAAAACCCATTTATTTATTTATTTATTTATTTATTTATTTATTTATTATTTTTATTTATTTTTATTTTTTTGAGACAGAGCCTCAAGCTGTCACCCTGGATAGAGTGCTAAGGCATTCACAGCTCACAGCAACCTCCAACTCCTGGGCTCAAGCAAGTCTCCTGCCTCTGCCTCCCAAGTAGCTGGGACTACAGGCACCCGCCACAATGCCCGGCCACTTTTTTTGGTTGCAGCCATCATTGTTGTTTGGCGGGCCCCGGCTGGATTCGAACCCTCCAGCTCAGGTGTACGTGGCTGGCACCTTAGCCCGTTGAGCCACAGGCGCCAAGCCCTCATTTATTTTTTAACTTCAAATTCATCATCAATCTCTTATGACTAGACATTCATTTGCAACTTCATGATTGGAACTCAGAAAGCCATTTTCTTGACCAATAAAGAAATTTGTTCTGAGCTGTTGTGGGTTTGCATGGAGCCAAATATATATTTTTAAATATTTCCTGACTCCAAATGATCCATTTCTCTTTGAATATAGCCAGCACTGTTAGATAGCAGAATAATTTATTAAAAGAGTAAGACTTATTAACGTCTTTACATGACAAATATTTAGAGTGCCTGCCATGCACCAAGCACTGTGTGAGAACATGAGTAAATGAGAGCTTTATAGAGTACTCTAGAGGAAAAGAAAGATTGAATAAACAATCACTCAAACAAGTATATAACTCTAATTGTGCAAATGCAAAAGCATATGGTACAGATGCTCTGGGAAAAACAAAAATAGCAGAGACTAGACAGTTCCATTAAGTCTATCTCAGAAAATGACATTTAAATAGAGACATAAAAGGTGAGCATCAGCTAACCAGAAAGTGGAGAAAAGGTTCCAAAATAAGGGAGCAAATAGCTGCTTGACTTTATATGGCCCAGTCATATATTTAGCTTTGTGTGGCATGTAGACATGACTACTAGGATACAGCTATTTCACAGGATAGTGGACAGCTATTTCACAGGATAGTGGACACAACTATCTTTTCTATTTGTATATAAAGAAAATATTCAGTACATTTAACTACTCCTTGACCAGTTGGACTATTTGATCAAGACAAAGGATAGTTATGCCTAAAAGAATGTGAGAAAACTATGGGACAAGTGACTATAGAGGGCTGGACTAAGACAAGTGATGCTGTTCGAGTCTTGGCTCCATGAAATGGAAGAATCAAAAAGAATTCCAGAATACACGTGGCCTATTGATATGTGGAAGATTGTGTAGAGACACCAAGAGGTAGGAAACCCAGGAGCTCAAAGGAAGGAAGGAGTCCTAAGCAGAAACTGAAAGGTGTAGGCGGTGGTGCCAGAGATGAGAGCCAAGATGTTCAGGCCTGGTTTATTGAAAGGGGAGGGTGACCTGCCTGGGCAGTGCAAAAATGCTGTCCGAGCCAGGGTGCAGTTAGAGACCCCTTTTATAAGGGGTGGGCAAATTTCATAGCGTGCCCAGAAGGTTAGGGTCCTTTGACAGGAATTTCTGAGAGCGGGGCTAACTAGGTCCTTTGTGTCTTTGTCTTAGGAAGAAAGAAGGAGGAGGGGAAAGGTCAGCTGCGGCTGCCTGAGCCTCCCAACAGAAGGAAGACCAGGAGCAGATGCACAGAGCAAAGTGTCCTGTAAAGAAGAAGAAGAGCAGTCAAGGCTGAAAGTGAGGCGGAGTGGCTCCTCTCCTGCCCTTTAGAACCTCCCACACGCCCACGTGAAGAGCCATTGGACTAAGGCACACAGATTTATGCAGGGCTGATTTGCCCTCTTTCTAACTCCAGACTCCTTGCTGATCAGTTCCCGTCCTACTCTGTTTCTTCTGGCTTTACTTACTGGCTATTTCTCCTTGTCAGCAGGACTGAGGACCCTGCTCTGGTGTTTTGTTCCGATTCAGCACATTCTTGGAATATTCTTTCTAACAATAGTCCCTTATCTCTAAGTTAAGAAAAGCCACATCCCTAAGCACTGTCCAGCTCCCTGGAATGATGCTGTAGTCAGACCTACAAGACTGGCCGGTAGGAAAGTGGCATGGACAGGCTACTGTCTCTTAAAGGCCTTATTGTCACATGCAAAGGATTAGGGTGCTGAGAGGTAGGGAGTTGGAGCCAGAGATTTGGGGGCTTGTGGCCCCTCATGCCCTGTGGGGTGGCAGTAATGGAGAAGATGTCGGCTCCATCTGCAACACAATCAATGCGAGCCTCTGTGGGTTGGGGAACAAGGACCATACTCCAGGCACTCACAAAGAGGACATCGCCCAAACTGGGCAGCTCATGTCACTAGGGATAGAGGTAGAGTTCCCCAAGGAGAGCACAAAACCTGCCTATTCAGCCAACCCGTACCCATAGGCAGGGTAGAAATCCCAAGGACCACAAATTGCTTCATCTGGAAGGAGAGAAAATTGAAGCAGCTGTTGGATGTTGGGGCCACATCGCCACAGTGAACAACATTCCATATGTATAGGCTGGGAGATGCTGGGTCCCAGAGCTCACCCAGCAACAGCCATTACTTGCTTGCCCTTCTTTTAATTTATCTTCCTTAATGCAAGACTTCTTTTTCAAATGGTAAAACTAGAATTCCAGTCCATATGCTGAATTGTGCTAGTGAGAAAAAAAAATCCCACTTGGTCAAAAACATGAATATTCTGGATGACATATAAGAATGGAATGTTTCAAAGGCACACGTGAGTGCATGGGGGAAGAACTTTTTAGGTGCATTTTAAACAAACCCAGAACTGAGTGCCAGAGCTGTGAACAGAAGAAAGACCAGGGAGGCCATCTAGCCTCAGCTGAACTGAGACCTTGGCTGCAATGTGAGCTTTGAAGCCCTAAAAGAGTGATGGTCCCCTCAGTTGGAGCAAGATGGGCACCGAACTGAAGAAGTTTAAATTTGGAAGCCAGCCTGGACAACATAGTGAGACCCTTATAATCTACAAAAAATAAGAAAATTTAGTCAGGCAAGGTGGCACATGCCTATAGTCCCAGGTACTCAGGAGGCTGAGGTGGGAGGATTACTTGAGCCCAAGAATTTGAGGTTACTATGAGCTATGATACCCACACTCCAGCCTGGGTGTCAAAGCAAGATCTTGTCTTTAAAAAGCAAAGTAAATTAAAAAGTTAAAAATCAATCTGAGAACCATGAAAAGTCCCTAGAGCTAAGACTGGAAACCGACATGGTGAGAGAAGGTCTTGGGAGGAAGAAAGTTCACTTCAGAAGAAATCAGAAAATCAAGTCCCCAACCTGCATACAAGAGTGATCAGAGGTAGCACTGTCCACATGAGGCTTCTTAATGCAAGCCTTCTTTTTCAAATGGAAAAACTGGAATTCCAATGAGGCCCTATCCAACTAAGAAATTATCACCAAAACTGGTTCTGACTTGCAGAAGCAAATGTGAGCTCACCCGATAAGGGTACTTCACAACTCAGGGCACCACTGGGACAACCCTGGAAAACAATTTTCTTTTGTATTAGCTCACAGTCAAAAATTACAAACTTCCCAAGAGAATGGTCATGGAGAAAGTCAGAAGATGTGACAAATGATAGATGTTACTTCTCAGGAACTTCTGACCAGGCCAGGAATGGTGGCTCACACCTGTAATCCCAATTCTCTGGGATGTTGAGGTGGGTAAATTTCTTGAGCTCAAATATTTGAGACCAGCCTGAGCAAGAGTGAGATCTTGTCTCTTCTAAAAATAGGAAAAAGAAATAGCTGGATGTTGTGCTAGGCACCTGTAGTCCCAGCTGAGGCTCAGGTAGGGGAATCACATGACCCCAAGAGTATGAGGTTGCTGTGAGCTATGACACCACAGCACTCTACCCAAGGTGACCAAAAAAAAAAAAAAAAAAAAAAAAGAACTTCTGACCACAGCACAATCAAAGATAAAGGAAGGCATAACAAGAAGAGCTAACTCTTACTGAGCACTTCCTTATACAAAGTGCTATGCTGATTGCTTTATATTTGTGATTTCATCTGTTGCTCACAGTAACTCTACAAGGAGGTATTACCAAGTTTTATAAATTAGGAGCCTGAGGCATGGGGAGGTTAAGTAACCTACCTAAGATCACACAGCTAGTAGCAACCTATGGTATCAGGATACAAACCAGGCCATCTGACTCCAAAACTTTTGCATTTAACTTCTGCACTAAATTTCTTCCCCAATAGGATTTCTAAAACAAGATCTAATGAAATAGAGCAGACAAATTAACATAAACACATAGGAACACAAGCTTAATGAAACAATTGAGCAACAGATTGAACAGAATTGAGAGAATTAGCAAAACTGGAATGTAGATATTACAGTTGTAGACCTCAACTGATAAGGAAATGGAACATAAAATATTTAGAAAATAAATGAAGGAGCTCCAACATTTATTTAATAGACACAGCAAAAAGAGAGCAGAATATACATAGTAAGGGAGAGATATTTGAAGAACAAATGAAGAATTTTTCAGAATTAAATGTTAAAATTCACCTCAATGTGTAGATTTCACCTTTGACAACACAACATTAGTTTAATTATCTTGGCATTTATTAGCAATGTGATCTATTGCAAGTTACTAACTTCTCTGAGACTTAGTTTCCTCTACCACAAAAAGAAAATCATGGTAACTATTTCAAAGGTTCCCTTTGAAGACTAAATGATATTTATGTTTAGGAAGCATTTTGCTTTACAATTGTGTTATGATACAGTGGGCCACTCAATAATTGTTCATTTATTCAATTGGCATGTATTTAAATAATCAAATATTTTCACATCATAATCCTATTTTACCTGATATGTTTTCTCTCTAACATCACCTTCTTTCGGCAAAATTTTTAAAAAACAGACTGATTCAATGCATGTTCTTTATTAATAGGAGCAATCTTGCCTTGACTTTCAATTTATGCTTTCTTGACATAGAGGACAATGAAGTTTAATAAAGATTGGACCTGAAAATATTTAAAGCACAGAATACTTTGCTATATGATAACACCTACATATAATTTTTAAATGGAAATTCTATTTTGTAACTACCTAAAATGTGTGTCTATAATCCATTTAGTTTTAAAAGACTCTATGAATATATGAAAGTAAAAAATGTTGATTTCATAACATTTACCCTTTCCTTAATACATTTTTCAATCTCAAGCTTCAATTTGAGCTAGTATCTTTAGTTTAGACAATGCATATACTGACCTATGGATGTGTTATAGCTCCATCTAGTGTCAGATGGTCATTAATACAATCTGCTCTACTAAGAATAAGCAACCCAGGAAGGGGTCCGTGCCTGCAATACCAGGTTAGAAGTTCTTTTCCTCTGCGAACATGATGATTTGTACAGAATTCAAAACAATTACCCATTAAGTCAATATACTTTTTTTCCCCCAAACACACCAATTTCCACTGTCCTGGACAGGTGTGAACACAGTCTCATTCATCTCGGTGGCCACCACACTGCATGCAGTGCCTAGAACAGGCAGGTGCGAAGCAAATCTGAATGGATGACAATAGAAATGTCAACAATTTAGTAGAATAGAACTGTCATTCTAAAGCAAAATGTTGATGTCCAACATGGTTGTCTTACTTGATAAAGGTGAACATTTACAAAGAATAATCCCTAGCAATAAAATCTCTGCCAGTAAAATCATACAAAATCACTTCTTCTATAATTTGATTTAATTAAGGCTTTCTGCATTTAGATCTTGAAGGCCTGATGGCATGATTGTTGAGGATCCTTATTCACAAAAGATGCCTCATATTTGAATGGCACTTCAGAGAGAGGAACTGAGGTTAGAGATATGCAATAACAGCATTTGCCTAATCGGAAATACATGCAAATCTCAGCTCTCTTGATCATGGAATACACGAGTTCAAGGAGGAATAACTCACTCTCTTGCTTATTTCCTTGCTGGGTTGTTTTTTTTTTTTTTTTTTTTTTTGCAGGGATTGGAACTGGTTTCTTACTTTTAAATTGAACGCCCTCAGATACTTCAATAAAAATAGAGTAAAAAATTAGCATTTTAATTCCATGTGAAAAAATTGCTGGTGAAGAGTTTTTACATTATCCACTTATCTCATAAGAAAGAGCTTGTTAGGCACCAACAACTTCTCCAAATTGAGCAAAGGCAGTTGACTGCAGCTTCCCTAAAAGCATAAACACAGAACTTTAGTCAGAACAGCTGTAGGCACTACAGAGACCAAATAAATATAATTTCCTTTCTTTTTTTTTTTTTTTGTTTTTTTTTTGAGACAGAGCCTCAAGCTGTCACCCTGGATAGAGTGCTGTGGCATCACAGCTCACAGCAACCTCCAATTCCTGGGCTCAAGCAAGTCTCTTGCCTATGCCTCCCAAGTAGCTGGGACTACAGGCACCCGCCACAACACCCAGCCACTTTTTTGGTTGCAGCCACCATTGTTGTTTGGTGGGTCCGGGCTGGATTCGAACCCATGAGCTCAGGTGTACGTGGCTGGTGCCTTAGCCCACTGAGCCACAGGCGCCAAGCCTAATTTCCTTTCTTTTATCAACATTTATTTCACAGAAGTGTTGGAGCAAATGAAGAGTCTACTCCTGCCCTGCCTCAAATGTAAGGTCACAAACCATCACTACTTAAGATCCCTAAGGCCTGAGTATAGAAAGGCCTCAACCTTGACTCTTTAGTGGGCCCTATATCCTTTCCCAGGCCCTGAAATCAGCAGTAAAAGGAAGAACAAGGAGATTACCAAGAAAACCTCATTAAAATATATGCTACTTTATGAAATTTCTCATTAAATTATAGAATAAGGTGTTTCACCTTTGCATTTTTTTATTTGCTTTATTCTTGATAAGCAAAAAAGAAAGAAAAGAGGAGAGAGTTGAATAAAGAAATCTTGTCAAAATAAGACAACACACTATCCTTTTTTTGTTTGTTTGTTTTAATGAATAGAATTATTTTTCTTATTTAAAAAACACATCACATGAATACAAGGATTTCAGCTCAAGTTCCTAATGGAGAAGTTTCTATCACATCCGTCTCAAATTGGTTCTGAGAAAACATGGTCCCATATTTCCCATCCCAAAGGCATATTACTCTGTTACTCTGTTCTCCTCGTCCAGATTCCTCTGATTTCCTTGGATTTTTTTTCCATGAAGAACTCATTTACTTTAGGAGCTTCTCTTGTAAAAGGACTAAGAATTTCAGCACCAGAAAAGCAAATATTGCTGATTTCAGACCTTGACTGGTGAAGAGAGGTAAGATATTAGTACATTAGGGTGAGTAGGACAAACAAAATGTTTCATTGTTCATTCTCACCTGAAAATTATCAATTCTTAGAGATTTTAGAATATAGAATAATTTAGGAAACTGACCAAGATTTCATGTAATGTGGCCCATTTTCAGTTAAGCATGCTGCTTTAGAACTTGGCTCTATTTATGCTAGTGCCCTGCTTTTGTAGTGTACTATTATTTATTTGCCAGTTTTACTACATTTCCAAAATAAGTCTCTTTGCTGTGGTTTTGTTGGTCTCACAGTGCCATGGCCATTATATGATAGAGTCAAAATAATGACCATTAACTTAATCACCCTCCTTTTGGGTGTAAGCTCCATGGAGACATGTATATCTGTGTATTTAATTCAGTTTCATCTTCCCATTCCTAGACCAATGCCTGGTACACTCAGTAACAATGGAGTAACCATCTTCATGATCCTCATCTTCCTTCTAACCTCTTTAACTCTACCACCCTTCAGCACTCAAAGTGCTTTCAGAAGCATCCCTCACCCATTGATCCTCAGCTGCTCTCTCAATGGAACAGTGTCTGTGAGCCCTGTGCTCCTGGGAGTTAGAGCAGAGCAAACACAGCAGGCTCCCATCCACTTCACAGAACATCTTCTTCACCTCGCAGGTTCTGCGTATTTGTTCCTTGGAGCTCAGGCATTGCCAGAGACTGGTTTTCATGTCGATGGAAAATTCTTCAGAAGAATATTGGTTTTGAAGTCTTTCTGCTGTGAGGGTTCTTTGCACTCTGGGCAGTAGGCAGTTTGGGCTCCTTCCCAGGAAAGACAGAGGCAGGGTGTGTCCAACCTATGTGACTGCATCTATAAGGTAGTGCAGGCAGACGGCACAGGTGACTTCTCTCTGAAAGACTTGTGGAGTGTCTGACTCTATGTTCTCAGCCTCCTAAGTACCTGGTCCAGGCAGAATGGGGACCGAGTACTCCATTCTTCCTCCTTCACCCACATGATTTCTTCCATCAGTGACGCTGGAGCTCAGAAAAATGATACCTCAAAATATGGCTCTTTGTCATACTGAGTGTTTTAAAGAAAATCAAAATGCCTCAGAAGCCTTAGAACCAGTCTCTCTGACCTTCACCTACTCCCTTCATCTCTCCAATCCTCTTTCTTCCCCCTATCTTTTTCTTTTCACCCAGCCCAGCACAAAGCTGATGATCCTCTTTCTTTCTTATATCCACAACACACTATCCTTACATAGAATGACCTTAGTTCTATTCTCTAGCCACTAATTCGTCTTTGAATCATTGCAATCAGAAAGTACAGAAATCTAAATGAAGTCAAGATACGATTTTTCACCTATTTGAGTACGCCTGATTCTTTTTAAACTATCGACACCCAATATCTTGGCAAATTTCCTTTGGCAAGGAAGTGCAAATTTACACAAACTTTCTAAAGAGTAAAAAAGTTCATTCCCTTTTATCTGCTAATTCCATTCTGGGAATTTACCCCAAAAACAAATATGTAAAGAAGGATAATACAAGAGTTTTCATTTATACCCTTTATTTACAATAGTAACGTTTTAGAAACAACCTAAATACTCAAAAGTGGGATAATGGATAAATAAGTTATGACATATTCATATGATAAAGCACTAGGTAGTCATAAGAAAGTATGAAAGAGGGAGTATTTAAAGAGGGAGAAAATTTTTTAAGTATAAAAGTGGAGAAAGAAATATACTCCCAAACAGTGTGTGCATATGTTCTAAAGTATGGTAATGTGAACAGTAGATGTCTTTGAGTATTCTTATTATGATAATTTGATTTTCTCTTTGATGTTTACATATTTGTACAATAAGCATGCATATCCATTATAACCTGATAAAAATAACAAAACAGATATATCTATCATTCTTCTAAAATAGTCATAATTTTATAACCTGATAAAAATAATTAAACTTATGCATTTAAGTTTAAAAATTTAAGGAATGTCATGATTTAGATAAAGTTATGAGGCTAAATGAAGATACAGAAATATCTATCATTCTTCTAAAATAGTCATGATTTTATAATTGCAATTTAGCAATAATAACCAGGGCCAGACAAAGGTCATTGCTATGTAGAATCCAAGTGATAAGATCTCATGAATCTACTTCAGATTTTATTTTCATAATAACTTATATTAGTGTTTCCTGCACCAAGACTATATTAGGCAACATATACATTCAGCTGTATGCTGAAACATAAGCTAAGAATGGTATGCACACAACTGTACCAAGACAACACCACTATGATCACTGGAGAAGCTTCAGCAACCGTGGTGTCTCAGTGATCTGAGGACTTCAGTGTGACCACAACCCAGGGCAAGCAGTGCAGGCAGAGGGGCGAGAAGACAGCTAGAAGTTGGAGTCTGGAAATATTCACTAGGTTGCTGGCAAGCCTTTTCTTTCGAGGATTTCAAGTACTTGATGCCACAATCTAGATCTGTGTTTTAGAAATGTGTGTACCTGTGTGTGTAAGGTAAAAGACAAATTGAAAAGAACCAAAAGCAGAGCCACTGGTCTGAACATGACTACAACAGTATAAAATTTAGAAAATTAAAAATAAATGTAAAAAGCCTGAAATGGGGCTAGGATAACAGGAATGGAGAAAGAAGGATGAGAGAGGCAGCGTGGAGGTAGAGAGACAGAGGTTGGTGATAAAATGGAAGCAGAAGGGGACTGAGGGGGCAGCTGCTGATGTAATTAGCACAAACCCTGGACGTTGATCGTCACGGTTTATAGAAATGGAAAAATCTGACACATCATTAATCTACTCACCTTTAACAAGTAACGAAAGGCAACCTGGACTCCTAGCTTAACATAGCTTTTAGGAGCCCCTCAGAACCTTGGAGGACATGGCATTCATCTGTCTGTGCAGCTGCCCTGGTCTGAAGCACAGTGGTGCAGGTAATCTGAAACAGGACACTTTTCAAAATATTGGGTTTAGAATATAAGAATATTTTCTAAAGGTGGAAATTTTCACTGCACCCCCAATAGGATTCATTTCATTGTCCTTGTAAGTTTTGCTGTTGCTGTTCTTATTTACTAAGCCATATGGGAAGAAGACATCCTAGCTCTTTTACTGCGTCCTAAGCTGTCTCCCCAGAGAGGATCTCAGCTGGGTCAGACAAAAAAAGGCTGATGAACGGGAGTCGTCACCCCACAGAGAATCCACACACACAACAAAGAACCCCAGGTCTATCCCACCAGCCCCTCAAAGGGCAGTCAATCCTCCAGGCCAAGTATCTGTGTATTTCCTGATCACTGACTTGTGTAGGCTGCGTCTCACTTCTCATAGTCCTCTTGATGGTAAAGTTCATTGCCTGAAACAAGTTTCAGATCTGTCATGTCTCTGAGAGCATAATATTTACTGTTACTTGGAAATGCAATGACCATCTTTAAAACTTACAATAGAACAGGATAAATATTGTGTGGCCATAAAGTTCGTGTGCAGTAGTTGTCTATCTTAAATTGCACATGAACTTTATGACCACTCTATAGCTACATTATTCTTAAAGATTTTAGTTAATTTTAGCAGAACAAAACTTTTTTTAGAGGAAGTGTTAAAGTAACAGCTTTTTTGTATACAGAAAAATGTGAAATAAACTTGATATGCATTCACTAACAACATGATGTTCTGCCCCCAAAACATTGCTGTGAATTCTGGGCTTCTGCCCTGGCCTCTCTGATTATGTTTACAAAATCTGCAACTATATCCCTTCTCTCTGCAACTAGAAGTGGTCTTTCCTGATTTTAAAAAGGTAATCATTTTCTTTTCCTAAATCATAAACCATTAGCTTACCAGACATTGCAAAGAAAATAATGCCCTCTTCCTATTTTCTCTTCTTGATAAATCATAAGCTGGGCTGTAGACAATTATACTCTTAACTATCATGTAGAAAAGTCTGTTAGGTAGAACAAAGTTATTTTCAGGCTTTTATATGCCTTTCTTCCATTTATGACTTTGTGAAAAGAAAGTCAGTTGAGGCTCCCTTCCCAAGTTCAAAGTAAAATTCAGGATATTCAATAATATTGCTATTGAACTTTATCTGAGTGTATAGAAATAGTCTTTTGATAGTTTATATGAATAGTCTATAAACTTTCTTATCTAATCTTTATCAGTAAATATGTTTGTGAGGTTTTTACTTACATTTAAATTATCTACATATGCTACTATTTTAACATTTACTTTACTTACTTATTATTATTATTTTTTAAGACAGAGTCTCATTTTGTCACCTTGGATAGAGTGCTATGGTGTCGTAACTCACAGCAACCTCAAACTCTTGGGCTCAAGCAATCCCCTTGCTTCAGCCTCCCTAGTAGCTGGGACTACAGGTGCCCATCATGACACTTGGCTGTTTTTAGAGACAGGGTCTCACTCTTTCTCAGGCTGGTCTTGAACTCTTGAGCTCAAGCCCTCACCCTGCCTTAGCAGGGTGTGAGCTACCACGTCCCTTAACATGTACTTTAGGAAAATTATGAAAAAACTAGAAATTTTTAAAGGAAAAGCTAAAACTAAGACAGACAATGCTTTTAAGATAGTTTCAATTTTATTTACTATTTATTAATAATAAAATATTTGGGGCCGGATGAAGTGGCTCACGCCTATAATCCTAGCACTCTGGAAGTCTGAGGTGGGTGGATTGCTTGAGCTCATGAGTCCAAGACCATCATCCTGAGTGAAAACAAGATCCTGTCTATACTAAAAATAGAAAAACTGAGACAAGAGGATTGCTTGAGCCCAAGAGTTTGAGATTGCTGTATGATCTCACAGCACTCTACCCAGGGCGACAAAGTGAGACTCTGTCTCAAAAAAAAAAAAAAAAAACAAAGGGAAGGTGCTATTTTCAGAATCACCCGTACTTGAATATAGAAAACAATTGCTTCTGTAAACCAGATCTTTCACAGAAAATAGCTTTCACTAGGGCAATGCACTTCTTTCCTCTAAAACTGCTTTCTGCACTGGCTTTTATACATGGAGTACTTTGGAGTTGGCACTTGTTTACAGCTGCGTTTCCAAACTGCCACTTCCCTCCCTGTCCATGCTGCCAGATAGCAATAAGCATGGTCCCCTCAGCTTTAGTGTCTCCCACTCTATCTGAGAGTGCCAGTGGAGACCTGCCATCCCTCGGCTAACTGCCAGTCTCGGGTCCCCTGGCATGGCCAGACCCTACATCAGTGAAACTCTGAACCCCAAGTTGTTTCACAGCCACTCTGGGTGGCTCCTCCACTCTAGAGGATAGCTTTGTGTTACATTAACTCTGGCTATAAAATCTGGCTGTGTCTTTGACTCCTTTCCCTTTCATTTTCTCTTTCCCTTACCAGCACAGCATTCTCCCAAAAGGTCATGAAATGCTCTCTCCCACACAATTCGCCCACTCATCCTCCACTGGGGGAATGGGAAGAGGGCACTGACGGTGTCAGAGAACCTCCTTAGCACTGATGCAACCCTGATGCTACACCTCTGGCACGGAACATCACTAAGCGCAGTAAAGCTGGAGCCAGCTCTGGCACGGAGAAAAGCAGAGCTCTTCTGAAGTTGCTCTAAACTGCAGCCAGAGCCGCCACACCAAACTGGTACCAGGAGACCTGCCTGAGGCACGAATCTAACTTTAGATGGTTTGTGAGAACAAGGAGAGCTCCGCCTCTAGATCTGAGGCAGAACTAGCCAACTGAACCCGGCTGGCTAATCCCCTGGACAGTTCCACAAACACGGAGCAGCACCTGCACCCCACCCTCCACCCCTGCGACAGACTCTGTGCCCCATTTTTTAAATGCTAGAGGTATTAATGTTTAAAGAGGCAAGATGTGTTTGTGGTCAAGGACTTAGCCTGTAAGTCCACAGACCTGCTCATCCCAAACCCTGGCAGCCTCACAGGAAGCAAATGAAATTGGCTTTTCTTTGCTCCTGCTGTGGTATAAAGTGTCCAAGGAAAACTTCACACACTTGTTCCTTTGCTCTTTTGCTGAGACATGAATTTTCTTTGCCAAAGAGAAGTCTCTTTTATCTGTAGCTAGATCACTTATTTTATCAAGAAATGTGTTCACAATTGATAAAGATCCCATAAAAAATAACATCATAGAAAGCCAAAATATACAATAAGAGGTTCTATTGTCACAGTATAGGTATGTTTTAAATAGACAGATGACCCGTCTATCTGGCATCTGCTGGAAAGCAGAACTAGGGATCTATTTTAATATCAAAGTTGCCATTTTTGTCCAATGATCCCTAACTTTTAGGCAGCATGAAGAGATTCATTCTATACGACCTGTTAAAATTATTCAATGTTCCTAGATACAGTTCTTTTGCCAGTTTATTTTAAAAGAAGGTAGGGACAAGGAGGGACAGTAACAATAAAATTCTTTGAAATTTTACTGATTTTTCTTTTTAAAAATCAGAAGTAAATATTTTGCTCTATGCCATCTACTGTGGAATGTGGTAGCCTTGGTCACCCTTTCTTTGGAACACAGCAGCAGGCTCCAATTTCTGAAGACATTCCTGGCAGTTTCTAAAACTGTGCCCTCATCCTACCTCCATGTGGAGGAGACAGCTTCTGCCCAGCACGTGTGGGGCACAGGTCCTCAGCTTTGCCCCACTCCTGCCAGCTGAAGCAGATGGTCGTATGCATCTGGAAGGTGGTCACCCTCCAGAACTGATCACCAGCACAGCCTGAAGTATTACTGTGCCTACAAACCAAAATTGCAATGTGAATTAATATTTAGGGGACATTACTTAAAAGACTTGGACACTATTCCCTCTTTAGGAGTTTTCTAAAGCTCCCTTTCTCCAGTAATCCAGACCAACATGGAACTCTGTAACCTGAATCATATTGTTTTGAGCTCCCTGAAACTGTTTTCATCAAATTACTATTAGCCTACATTGAAGGACGTTATGAACAAGAACCTGTCAAAACTGCTCACTGTGTTTACTATGAGAATGTTGCTAATTACATTACACTTGTTAATTACATTGTACATCCTTCCTGAGACATCCCATGAGAAATTTTCTTTTGAGTCTCTGTCAGTACTGAATGTGCTCCCCTCAAATAACTAATTAAATTTAATTTGTTTTAATTTTATGGTCACTTTAAAGCATGCACCTGCTTTCTTCTTTGTATGGATTGCTGGGAAATTGAGAGTCAATGTGATGAAGTTACCATCTCTGATTAATGATGTTAAATTTTGAAATATTTTTATTTCTAACTTTTATGTAATACCCTTATTGTCTAGCTTCATATCTCTTCTACTCTCATTTTTACCTTTCCTGCATTCCTTTTCCACTCAATTCAGACAAATTTTTGCCACATTTTTATCAATTTATATGAAGTATGTAAATACTTCTGGATAGAGATACAAAGACTATAATGCCTGGTACTTTTGATAAATTGTTTCTCAGAGGTAATTAAAATTCTCTCATTTCCCAAGTTGGTATGCAAAAAAATAGAATAGAATTATATTGTTTTATTTTATTTTATTTTATTTTTTTTGAGACAGAGTCTTATTTTGTCGCCCTCAATAGAGCGCCATGCGTTACAGTTCACAGCAACCTCAAACTCTTGGGTTCAAGTCTTGCCTCAGCCTGAACTCCAGGCACCCACCACAATACCTGCCTATTTTTAGAGACAGGGTCTTTCTCTTGCTCAGGCTAGTCTCCAATTCCTGAGCTCAGGCAATCCACCCGCCTTGGTCTCTCAGAGTGCTAGGCTTACAGGCATGAGCCACTGCTCCCAACCAATGAATTATATAATTTTGTAAAATGGAAACAATTATATAGAATATTGCTCTGAACAAATACGCCATTTAATGATGCACTATTTCATGAAATGTTGAAAGCAGAGGCCTGTACCCAAGGTCAGAAGCAATAGAAAGAAGAAGTCAATAGTTTAGGAAGTCAGGTATAAGTGGAAACACTAGGTATTTTCTCCAGAGCTGCAAATGGGTGATGATTCCCATCTAGTGGGTACATAGTGACTCCTGGAAGTTACGTCAAAGTAGAATGTCAGACTTTGACTCTATTTGGAATTAGGATCATTTCAAATGCAATTAAGTTACAAACCTAGAGATGAGATCATCTTGAATTAGGATGGGGCCCTAAATCCAACGATGAATATCTTTGTAAAAGACAGAGAAGGAAAAGAGACACAGAGACACACAGAGGAGAAAGGAATAAGAGTCAGTGAAGGGAAAAAGAAGCCAGAGCAAAGGCAGAAACTGGAGGGCAGCCATAGCCAGAGGTGCCAAAGACTGCTGGCAACCAGCAGAAACCAGCAAAGAGGCTCTCTGAGCTTCAGGAAGGAACCAAACCTGGCAATACCGCGATTTGGGGCCTCTGGCCTCCAAAATTGTGAGAGAATTAATTTTTGTTGTTTTAAACTACTTGGTTTGTGGTAATTTTTTACAGCAGACCATGGAAGCTAATGTACTATGATAGATCAAAATTCAAATTCACGAGGGGCAGAGCAAGATGGCTGACTGGAAGCAGCTTCTGAAAAAGGCTCCTGTCTAAAAGGGAAGATAACCTCCAGAAACTGCACAATTAACCTGAATACTGGGAGCCCAGCCAAGAGAGAGAAGTG
>CAUYON010017780.1:0-24140 GCA_963573935.1 Arctocebus calabarensis
CAGAGTTTACAGCTGCTCATTTTTGAACTGTGTATACATGTAATCATTTAATATGCATTCTATCCAGATTAAGTAGAATGATTTTGAAGTATTTCTTCTTTTTCTATTGTCTATAAGATTTGGCATGATCTGTTTTTTGAAATTATCTTTTACTTTTATTTATAAATATTAGTTGTCTATTTTTTGAGACTTTGGAAAAAAAAATAAGAAGTTAACTGATGACTCCAGACTGAGCCTCAGAGTCAAAGCATTCTATAATAGACATACTCTTATTGGACAATGTGAATGTTACTTTCTTTGCATTATTATTATTATTGCTTAATGTTTCCATGTAGCAATCTTCTGATTTCTTTTCTGAATGTATTTATCTTCATTCATTCTTTACGAGGTTTTTGTTTCTAGTCCTTATCTTAAACATTGTTATTGTGATTAAATTTTAAGCCTTTTTAATTCTGTGAAGGCAAAAAGTGGAAACCTAATAAACACATGTATATGTAAAAAAAATGCATTCTTCATGTCTAACTTTTTTGTTTAATATTAAGTTTGTGAGACTCATTCGTATTTGCATGTAGGTAGGTTGTTCGTTTTCATTGCTGAGGAGAATTCTATCAAATTCTGCAAATTATTTATCAAATGTCACATTTATTAAATGTTACTTATCACATTTAGATATGTCCCTGGTGGCACGTGCTCATTGTTCCCAGCACATAGCACAGTCCTCACTGAACTTCCCGCAGACATTCCTTGCTGCCCTGGGGCTATGAACATTCCCATGACACTCCTGGGAAGTGCTCTGATTTACATGATAAACACATTTCATCATTTCTCCCTTCCTGAATCTTCTGATCCCTCCCTCCCCTCGAGGCTGTGCTAAGGACAGTGCAGCCCTTTCTCTCACCTTCCATCCCAGGTGTCCAAGGAAGACAGCGCAGGCCGAGTGCCGCTGTGCAAGTGATGAATCTGACATTCCACCAAACTCTCTGAGTGCAGTTATAGCAGACAATGGAGGGTGGTGGGAGTGGATCTAAAAAAAGACAAATGTCATCTTGTGAGGGACCTCCGAGGTGAGGGCTTTGCAAAAGGGACCTCTAGAAAGGGGATGCTGCTTTTGCTGGCCTAGAACAGTCAGGGGAACCTAACGGCCAAGTTTCTGAGCTCATTTACATAAATGTCCCCATCCCAGTTCTCAGATTTCATTATTTTCCTATGGGGTCTTCACTGTGTGAGAATTTCTAAGGCGGTGTATTTGTTTATTCTCCTTGGAAGCTCTGCAACCTTAGCAGTTAACCCCTGGGCCTGTAGAAGATAAACTCTGAACAGACCCAGCCTTAGAGACCCTCAGAGTTTCAGTGTCCTTAGAATTGATATGTGGTTGACTTAAGCATGTCGCTTTATTTTTTCATGGTTCTCAAGGCAGCTAACAATAGCCAGAACTGAACTCCACCGTTCTCTATGCCGTCCAAGTGCCTGTGCAGAGCCAGGGGCCCCTTTCACCTGTTCTCATCGCCATCTTCCAGACGACACTCATACAGATTGAGATGCTACTACATACCAGGGGGAATCAGCACCTGTTTGCAGCCAGAAGCTGTCCTATTTCCACCTGACGGGTAAGAGACTCAGTTGTAAGATTACACCTTGAGGGGTTGTTTTCTAGGGTTCTTCTGGCATCAACTCTAATCATGTGGGTTCTCTCTGAAGCAGACATCATGCTAATGCTTTGTTTGGAAAGTGATCCCAAGAAGCAGGAATGAGGACCTGGAGGAGTGAGGCAGGAACAGAGGGAAGGCAGATGGAGGGGAGCTGTGCCATGCTGGCACCAAGTATGGACCTGTGGCCGAGCCCCTCGGCTCTCCCAGGGAGCTTTGTGAAGTGTCTTTGGGGAGGGAAGGGGCAGGGTCCCACCCCCCCAACCTGTGCTGAATGGCGGCTCCAGGGGTGCTAAATGCTCTATACTTTGGGACTGTGCTAAGTGCAGAGTGATTTGCCCTGGATGTCCCACCAGAGATGCCCCTGCAGAAAGAGCAGGGGATCGAATGGGCACAGCCCAAAGTGAGGCACCCACACAGAGCTGGTGGAAGCCGTGTGAAGCTGAGCACTCCAGCAGTGGCTAAAGCAAGAGGAGACGGGGACAATCTGAAAGGACATAAGAGAACTATCCAGAACAAACACGGTATTTGGAAAATTGCTTATAAAAGTAAGACCACCTGTTATGAGGGCAGACAGGTCCCTCAGAGAGGATTTATATTTGTTTTTGCTGAATGCTTAGGGGCACGGCCAATTGACCATGACCTTAATCAGTGGAACTACAGGCCGTGGTCAGGCTGCAGCCGTGGAACTCACCTACTGGGGCAGCATTTCAGGGCCTCAATCAACAGTGAGGACCAGATTCACCAAATTCATCTTTCCTCTGTCTGCAGCTGCTGCCCAAATTGCAGCTGGGCCTCTCCTCCTCTCTCTTAAACCAGCAAACGACTGCTGAGTCCTGGGTCACCGGCCTCACTGCTCCGGCACCTGGCTCAGTGCCTTACTGAGTTATTAGCTCTGTGATGTCACCTACCAAACACTTCGCCGTATTTTCCAGTTGCTTTTCATGGAAGTGTTTGTCCAAATTCCTCACTCATCTATTTCACATAACCAAAGTCATCTTTCAAACAAAGGTCGTGAATCAGTAAAGCACAATATGAAAGGATTCGTAAATGCTTAGTACACATTTGAAAGCCATCAGGTTCCTAATTATTAAAGAAAATTCCAATTAAGATGTTTTCAAATATTAAAAGAATAAGGATATCGAAGCTTCCTGGGCACTCTCAGGTACTGCCAGGGAGACTCAAGCAGAAACTTCTCTGAAAGGAATTTTGACAATATTAACAAGAAAAGCATTACTTTTTCATACACATTGATACTGTAATTCCACTTCTGGTAAATCTATTCTAAGATAACCATCTGAAATGTGGGAAAATATTTAAGTCAAGTATTTTCAAGCAAGGATTATTTGTGACAAGAAAAATATTTAAAAGTTCATATACTATGGTATGATAATTAAATCATAATAAATCAGTAAAACAGAATATTATGCAAATTTAAAAATTACATTTGTAAAGCATCTCTCCTACTGTTTTAAACAACATTAAGTGTCAAAAGCAAAATTCAAAGGACATATAATATGAATTCCATTACTCTAAAAAGTGCATACAGGAAGCTCTTGAAAACTATTCCAGATGTTAATAGTGGTTTCCTGAATGGTTAAATGATAGCTATCTTTTTCTCTGCATTTTTACAGTTTCAGCTTCTTCACAAATTACCTATTAAGGACACAATTCTTTTATGATCAGAAAAAAAGGATGTGACTTTTTTATTAAATTAATAGTGAATTATTTATCTAGAGTAAGAATCCTTAGTTTAATTTTCAGATAATTAAATATTTACAATACTCTGCTACTCCATATAGAGCGCCTTCCAGGAATCCCACTGTAAGTAATGCAAAACTGTACAAATGAGCTTTTCTCTGACATTGTAATTCATAAGACACTTTACATTACACTTTCCAGGGTGCGATTATGAACATCAATTATCATCCTGATGAAAAGTTTTAATCTCTTCATTAATTTTGCCTTTGTCTTGTTCCCTCAGGCAGAAAGTGTTCTCCTTACACCTCCGGTACTTGAATTTCTTCACACTCCATTTAAGGCAGGGGTGTCCGACAGGGCAGGCTGATTTCGGGGAGGCCTGCTTTGCTTATCTGGGGTGTGGAACGTCACAGAAAAGCGCCCTCCTAACTTTGTTCTTGGTCATCTTGATGCTGGCCCTAGAGAATTCTTACTCTTCCAAGAGGCAAAAGGGTGGGAGGAAACTTTGCATGCCTCGATTTAAGGTAAACATTTCCCATATATTTTACAAACGTGTCACGATTCACGGCCAAGTGTGTATGGGAGCCAGATTTCGCCTGCAAACCTCCGGGGCGCCAGCTCAGGTCCCCAGCCCCCCTGGGGCTGACAGCGGAGGGGACTTGGTTGCTGGTTTAGTGTAACTTTAGTCACTCAAGGATGACTAATCCGCATTCTCTCTCCCTTTTCACAGTGGCCGCAGCGCGCACTGTTCCCACCTAGTGAGTATTTGGGCGCTCACCCGCCAGTGTCACTTTCCTGTCCTTTCAAGCGGGGTTTTCACCCCCGGGTTCCCTGGCAGCCACCTCCCATCACTATGGTGTCCTTGCTTCAGTTCTAACACGACATCCTCAGCAGCTGTGTCTCGGGCTCAATAGGCGACCACAAGGGACTTGGCAGCGGGAGGGACCCGCCGGAGCGGGAGGGTCCTGCTGTGCCCGCAGAGCTGGGGCTGCAGAAACCCAGCGAGGAACGCCTCGCGCCCCCAGTTTCTTACGTGCCTGAGAAAGAAAGAACCAAACAAATCCCCCTGGGCACACAGAGCGCGTCCCCGCCGCGCGCCGCGTCCCGGGCGCGGGCACCTGCTGGATGCGGCCAGCTGAGCGCAGCGGCGCTGCCTTAAGATCCGCTCTGAGCTGCAAGGACACGCCGGTGCATCCGCTTCCCAGCTGCAGAACTGCGACGTGGGGTCACGGCCGCACTCTGAATACCGCTAGCAACATATTCATATGTCCAAAACAAAAAAAAAAGCCAAAATGCACAACAACAGGACTCACAGAACTTGTTAGTTCGTTACTGTGTGTGTTAGTGGTAGAAACAGAGAGATTCTTTTGTAGCCATGTTTATACTCTTAAGCCGAATGTAATTTTAAAAATCGGTATTATAACATTTTAGCAAATAGCAGCGGGTGTGCTACAACTTAAAAGAACCGCTCTTTGTTTTCTCTTTTTTCTTTTAGTAATTAAGTTCAATGCAAAAAATAGTTCTTTTAAGGCAACAAATAAGAAAAACATCCCACTATTTATTATAAAGCATAAAATTGTATTTGAAAACAACTCTTTTTAATTTCTTTCTTCCTTTTTATAAGAAAAGCTTAAACAGTTTTCTTTAAAGAAAGACCTGCTGGAAGATGGGCAGTGCGAGGCTAAGGCCCCTGGCTGCGCCTGCGCACTGGGGATGCCCAGCCCGCCCTAAGACAGGTTAGTGCCGTTCTTTCTTCTTATATGAAACACTTTCTATTCATTTATTTTTATTTGTAAAATTAATACATCTTTCTACTAGGACCTTCTGTAATTAAATAGAAAGAAAAGGAAACAATACACGTTTCCATGGCATTTATCCTACTCAGTACTTTTTCAGTTTCTGAATGTTACCTCCTCCGATCCTTGCAGCAATCCTGGGAAGCAGGCGTAGTGCCCTCGTTTTACAGATAAAGAAACTGAGGCCAGAGAAGAGAAACAACTTGTCCAACTTAGATTTCTACAAAAATTATCTCAAAAGTTGGGTTTGGGTTAAATTTATTTTATAGGGTAATTCTGCATCAACTGACATGTTAAGCCTGACATCAGCATAAGAAATCTTCCTTTCCATGAATGTTGTTTTCTATTTATTTATTTTTAATGTTTTCTTCCATAAATCATGCAGTACTACATAATTCTTACTATGTTTATTTCTAGAAATGTTACAGTTTGAATTGGTATTATACTTAACAAATTGAATTGCTTTGTATTATATTTTATAACTGGTAATGTTACCATGTAGGAACAATTGATATTTGTTGATTGATCTTTATTATTACTGTACCTAAAGTTTCCATATAAACACAGCATCTGCCAAAAATGTTAGCCAGTTCCTTTTTCTAAAGGAAAACCTGTTTAATCCCTAACTGAATAGATTTTTGTTTCTATTTTTTGTTAATAGATCTATTTATATTTAGCTCAGTTTATATAATATGGTCTCTAATACTTATACATCTTCTTTAAATATGTATGAACCTTATTGATAGTCTAATCCAGGATCAAAATTATTTTTATCATCCATTGGCATTAGAAAAACATTTGCTGTTTTTTTCAGAATAAAGTTTGTTATAAATCTTCCCAAACCACATTTGTTAATAATTTTATTCAGATTCTCTGCACACTTGTTGTTCTCCTTGAGCCATCAGTTTTTAAGAGTTTTTCTCTCCATTCTAATTGTGGATCAGTTAATAATTTCTCGAGTAGATAAGAGTATTTTTAAATTTCAATCTTTATATTTTGGGTACAAGGCTTGATTAACATCACTTTCTTGATAAGTATTAATAATAAAATCCACTTTTTCATATCTTATGCTCATAGTCTTTCTTCCATTTATCTTGTTAATATTGGCATTTCTATTTTATTTTTGTTAGACTTTATTTGGTATGTCTTTCATCCTTCCCAAGTTTATTATTTTAAGATGCACGTTTTATAAACAGTTCTTTTTTCTGCCTTTAAATTTCTTAAAACTCTGAGTCCCCTCATTTTAAGTAGGAAATTTAACCCATTCACATATATTGTGTTCTGTTATATAACTGTTATATCTACCCTTTCTGCCATGTCTCTGTTTTCAGTTTTTTGTGTATATTGATTTTATCTCAAGTCTCACTCTAATGGTTTTCTTAAATTTTCCTCTTACATTATTTCTTGAGTTCTGTGAGCTCATTTTTCAAATTTCATGAAATATTTCAGACACACAAAGAAGTAGATAAAATACTATAAAGCATAGCTATGTATCCACCACCTAGCTTGCAAAATAAAGAACAATAAAATGAGTAACATACTAATGCCCCCTGTCCCCACATTTAATGTCCACTTTCGCTGCACAACCAGGAATTATGGTCTGGAATCTGGTGATTGCCCTGTCCCCTTGGATGCTCTGGCCTGCTGCTCTTCCTGTCTCGGCCCAGGCCACCAAAGTGCCAGGCGGCTTCCACAGCAGGAATTCATCTTGTTACAGGTGGGACTCTGAGATCAGCAGCCAGCAAGGTCAGGGTCAGGTGCGGCTCCCTTCCTGCCTTGCAGACAGCTGTCTTCTCACCACATCCTCACATGGTCTTTCTTTGGTGAAAGCCAGCAACTTCATCACATTAGGACCCACTACATAATTACCTCCTACAAACCCCATTTCCAAATACAATCACATTGGAGGTTGGGGTGTAACCAGACAAACTCTGAGGGACACAGTTCAGTGCACAACACCTCCTCTGTCACTATTTCCTCTCTCTGTCCCTCTTTACGTCTAGCAGACTCAGTCTTTAAACCTGCTGGTTCTGCACCTACCTTTATCCCTTCAGTGATTGTACCCCATGTTTAGCCTCTGATACCATCTACACCCTGGGAACCTCACTGTCAGCGTGCCCCAGATGTCTGGTCTACCTCCAGAAACCTGAGCCCACCCCGCCACCATCTGCAGCAGTTGGAAAGGCAAATCTTTCCTCTGGAGGCTCCAGACAAACACTTGGGAGTCAGTCACCGTTCCTCTCTCTCTCCCTCTCCCTCTCAGCACATCACACGCAAACACTGAAACCCTCAGACCTTTGCACTTCCACTCAGAATATTGCTCCTCAGTTAGCTTCACAGCCCTTCATTTTTCTCTTTTCCCTTCTGGTCTGTCCTCGGCACAGCAGCTCAGAGTGACCCTGTTGTAACAAGGCTCGTTCCAATGTGTCTGAGAAACCAGGGAAAGGTGTGGAAATGTGAGAGATTAAATGAGACTAAAGAGAGGAAACAATTAACAGCAATCCCTGACCGTAGACTAAATTCTGTCCCTGGTGGGAAAATGCTGTGAAGAACATCACTGGATCAATGGACAAATTGCTATCTGCACAGCAGATTAAGGCTATGTCAATGTTAAATTTACTGAAATTTGTAACTGTACTGTTGTTAAAAAGACTCTCTTTACTCCCAGGAAATACATGCTAAAGGCTTAGAAATAAAGGGCCACAGTGGATCCAACATATTCTCAAATTTTGGGTACAAAAACATGTGAATTTCATTTCCTTCATGTCATCAATAACGCTACTGTCAGGCTTCATGTTTTTGTCCAAATTACATGGCAGGGAGATAGTATCTCATTTTTGTTTTACTGTGAAATGTCTTAATTACTAGAGAAATTTAGCATTCCAGCTCTTGTTTATTTTCTCTTGTTTTGTAAGTGCCACTTTAAAAATGTGTATTTTCTTTCTCATTTTTTAAAGGAAATATACACATGTGTATATAGAAGCAGACGTGTGCAAATATTAATAGCAGAGCTCACAGGGTCAATGGTGGAGGCAGATGAAGGATATGCAGGTGTTTTTATACCAGTCTTTTCATCCTACAACTTTTTATACATCTTTTCATCCTATAAGTTTGAAATCATTTCCAAACAAAGCTGTTAGAAGATCAGAGCACATCGTCTACACCCCCCCACCACCACCACCACACACACACAGAGAAGCCAGAATCCCTGCAGGGCCACCACGGTCTGCTCTCTGCCACCTTCAGCAGCCACTGTTCGTCCAGCACCTTGTTCTTTTTGCCTGGAACATGCCTTCCTCTGACAGGTATTTGCCCAACTGTCACCTGTCAGGGACTCCGCCCTCACCACCCTATTTAAAACTGCAGCACCCTCAGCTCTTCCTCTTCTCTGTTCCTGCTTGTTTTTTCTCTATTTCACTCATTTTCTTCAAATAGAATCTATAATTTTCTCATCTTTTGCCTACTGTCTGTCTGTGGCCCCAGAGTGGAAGCTGCACTGTTACATTCTTAGAGCCTGGAGCAGCTTGGTGCCGAGTAAGTCAATACATCACACTGCAGTGAGTGTGCAACTCCACGTGCAGCTGAGTCTGTGACCGTCACACTGAGACGCGTGCGTGATAGCTTTCACGGCTCTATCACATTTATCCATCTCTTCTCCTAGTCTCGATCATTTGGGTTATTTCTAATTATCCCTGTTGCAGTGTTGGCAATACCACCTGCACACACAGATCCACCTTTGTACACTGCAGTGAGAGTTGTTCCAGGATGCAGGTAACTGCTGATCTTACAGGCCGGGCTTTTTTTTTTTTTTTTTTTTTTCAGTTTTTGACCAGGGCTGGGTTTGAACCCACCACCTCCAGCACATGGGGCCAGCGCCCTACTCCTTTGAGCCACAGGCTGGGCATTTTGAACTTCAGAAGCCGCTGCCCCTCTAAGGACTGTACCAATTTCCCCTCTCACTAGGGGAGTAATATAAGTTGTTTTGTTTTTGTTTTTTGCTCTCAGAGACAACACCTAATACTTTTAAACTTTCAGTTCTTGCCAGATCTGATTCTAAAGTATGCCTCATTTGTGTTTAGTTTGCATTTCCCTAATCACCAGCAAGGTTAGGCAGGGCAGCTCATTCTTATCTCCTCTCATTGCCGTATGAGCTCTACTTGGAATATATGTGTCTTTTTTCCTTCCTCTTAGTTTTAAGAAATTACACATTAGTTTTTCCAGACTCTGCAGAATTTTTCCTCTGCCTTCGGGTAATTTTTCCTGCACTGTGTGATGTTTGCCTGCCCTTTGCTGATGCCCTTGGCTCTTTCTCCTGCCCAGCATGTCTGGGTAGGTCTGATGCGCACTTCTTCGTAAGCCTGCAGCTCAGTTCCATCCTTAGCTACGACGGGAAGCTGGGCGAGATGAGCTGAGACAACCCAGAGCTTCCCTCTGCTACTTTCCCCTCAAACTCACTCTGCTCAAGTCTATTGCATCCCTTCCCGTTGGAGTCTCTGTCCTCCACCTTGGGTGCTCACTTACTGGGAGGTGCGTTGTGATGGAGCCCCTGCTGCTATTGTGTCCTCCTCCTTCACCTCCTGTTCTCTCCGCGCCTGGATGGGACTCAGTCTTACCCACATGTGAGATGCTGGCATGGTCGGCACTGGGCCTCAGCTATTTCCACAGGACAGCCACGGCTGTCCACTTTCTGGGGCCTGCTCGTGCCTCAACTCGCTAATCAAAAGATGAGTGAGCCTTTCTAGGAGATTAAAGATTAAGGCTCTTTCTGCTTCAAATCTGAATAATCGGTAGAGACTTCAAGCTTTCTCTTGATTTCCGGATCTTGATTTCACATCTTTTGGCTTCATAATTTGTGCTGAAGGTTACACACACAGTTGCTTCCTCAGTTTAGTAAAAATGGTGGTTTTCTTCCCTGTATTTTAATTCTTTTCATTCTCTGTGACTTTAATTGGATATTTAGGAATGAAATAGTCTAAACGCCTAATTGCATCATATGGGTACTTGAATAGTTTTTAAATTGATTTTTTTAAGCTAGGTGACAATAAAAATAAAATGCAGGGTAGTGGTCACCCTCAGTCACCTCCACGTGGTGTTGGGGGCTTGGGGTGGGCAGGATGGTGGGACAGTCCAGGCTCCAGGTCAGCAGCTCTGCCCCCAGGTTTCCGTCTGGTCCCTGTGCTGCACGTGTACTTTATTTCACTTGTGGTATTTGGGCTCATCAACTATTACGCAATAAAGTTACTCACACATGCTCTGTCCCTTCCAGAGAAAACCATTAGACAGAGATTCGCTGCTTTTGAAGAGGAAGAGCCATCACAGCCCAGGATAGACAATGGATAGACCAGGATGAGAAAACAGGGAGCAGAAGTTGGTAAAAAGACCCAGGGGAAGGAAGGGCCGCCCAGTGCTGGGATGATCTTTTTTTTTTTTTTAAAGGCATTTGGGGCCAGATCAGGTGAATGGGGAGAGTGTTCTAATACTGTTATTTGCTTACTGGCTAAAAACTCCCTGATAGACAGTGCTGTGTGAGCCAGTGCGGTGCCTTGATACAAGAGCCATGAGTTGCTGGTGAAAATTTTCTGTCTCACTTTTTCACAAGTCGTTTTCAGTACTTCCAATAGTAAACTTCGTTAACTGTTTGGCTGGTTAGTCAAATTCATAATTATAATCCATCTGATATTAAAAAAGGTTAGCAGCATCATTTCACTCTTGACTTGAACTGACAGTCGTGAAGAACTGGCTTCTTTTGCTGGGATGAACAAAAGCGTTTATGGAACGCTGTCTTAGAAATTTACACAGGCACAAGGACACACAAACTAAGTGCAATTGAAGAACTGGAAAACAAAGTCTGCGTGGTGGCTCAGCCTGTGATCCCAGCACTCTGGGAGGCCAACTTGGCTGGAGGGCTTCAGCCCAGGAGTGAAGACCGGCCTGAGCAAGAGCAAGTCCCTGTCTCTAAAATTAGCCGGTCGTTGTGGTGGCGCCTATAGTCCCACCTACTTGGGAGGCTGAGGCAAGAGGATCACTTGAGCCCAAGAGTTTGAGGTTGCTGTGAGATATCATTCCATCTCACTCTGCTGGGGCAAGAAAGTGAGACTCTGTCTCAGAAAAAAAAAAAAAAAAGAAAGAAAGAAAGAAAAAGGAGAAGAAGAAAAAGAACTGAAAAACAAATTTAAAAATCAAGTACACATACTGCAAAATGGGAAGGATAAGTTCAAGTATTATTGTTGAAACTAAAATTAAGTCTTCCATTTTTGTGACTAATCATCTTTTAAAAGCTAAAAAAATGTTCATTTTTTTTCTTTTTGCTGAACTGATTTTTCTCCCTATGGCTTTTTTTTTCCCCTTTGGTGATTTTTTTTTTTAAACAGTCTCACTGTGTCACCCTGGGCAGAGTGCCAGCTCTCTAGGAACCTCCAACTCTGCCTGGCTATTTTTTTGTTGCAGTTGTCATTGTTTAGCAGGCCCAGGTTGCACCAAGCCATCCCTTTAGAGATTTTTGTTGTTATAAATCCTATTTCTCTTCTTCTAACAGTCAACCTCTTTTATTCAATGTTGGGAAACTACCAATAGCTCATCAACCCCATAAGCCAGGGGAGAAACTTTTGCGGTTTTACTGTCTGGTCTCTCCCACATCAACCATGACTTGCTGAAATCATGTGGGATTTTAGTTTCACCTTTTTTTTCCTGTCTTTTTCATTTGTAACAATATATTCTCAACTAGTGCAGGCAAAATTTCAGTGTAATTACCAGCAATGAACTTGTGTTTGGGGCCCGTTTTGTGTTTTCCCTAGAACAGCAACTTTGAAGTGGTGTGTGTGAGAGGATCTCAATGTGCTGAGAGAATTTTTAAAAACCATTGATTAAATTATTTTGAACCAGGTTCAAAACACAATGTGCATATTCTCTTTTTTACTCTTTACTTTTTGACCAACATAATTTAAGTGTGCAGTGGAAATTTAACTATAGGCTCAAGGATGCCAGAAGATAAAAAAGGTTGAAAAACACTACTCCAAAATAATCTTCTCTTCCTCCTCTTTTGTATTTATCATATACATTCACTTTTTTTTTTTTTTTTTTTTGGAGACAGAGTCTCACTTTATCACCCTCGGTAGGGTGCCGTGGCCTCCCTGCTCATAGCAACCTCCAGGTCTTGGGCTTA
Source organism: Arctocebus calabarensis (assembly GCA_963573935.1). NCBI lineage: Eukaryota > Metazoa > Chordata > Mammalia > Primates > Lorisidae > Arctocebus > Arctocebus calabarensis. Next base: position 12,306 of record CAUYON010017780.1, read on the forward strand.
GGCAATGCTCCTGACTCAGCCTCCCAAGGAGCTGTGACTACAGGCGCCCACCACAACGCCCAGCTATTTTTTGTTGCAGTTTGGCCGAGGCCGGGTTTGAACCTGCCACCCTCAGTATATGCGGCCGGCGCCCTACCCACTGAGCCAAAGGCACTGCCCTACATTCACATATTTTAAAGAGCTAAATACTTACTCCAGGCTTGTCAGGAAAGATGGCATAATCCAATATTAATAGATTGTTTTGGGTTTTACTCTTTCGTTGCTACATAACATACTTATATTATGGCTTTCTGTCTTTTTCCCCAGTTGTGGGCATTTTATATGGAAGAGTAAAATGTGATCTTTCACACACACGTCTGTGCCATCCTCTTACTCGTTCCAGGGCTCTATTCCCCCAATTTATTTAGCCTGTAATTTTGCTTAAGCTGGTGTTCAGTGTGATTATTTTTCCTTTGATACTCAGTTTTGTGTTCTCTGGAATCAATGCATCTTTCTTAGTTTTCCTCAGTTTTCTGTATGCTTCTACCTTCCACAGGTCTGCTGTCCATTTGTCTGCAAATCTATGAATTCTTCTTTTTCTTCAGGGACATAAATGCTGTGCTTCCTCTGTGTCCAGCGCTCTTCCAAGCACATAGATTTATGGAAAGTCACAACAGATTCTCATGCCGGCCTCCTATGAGCCTCACACTTCACAGGAGACACAAAGAGAAGAAACTCACAGCAACTTACATCTTCAGAGTTGCACATCGCCGAGGCTCACAACAACGATGGCAGTGGGGTGAAAGTCAGAGAAATAAATATTGCTTGTATGAAATCTGTTATCTGAGACAAAACTAAACATGGGTTTTATTTGGAGAGAGAATATACATGGCTGTGAAGACAGAGTAGGAAGGACAAGCTGCTGCTGTTCCCGCTCTTTCCATTTGAATTTTGACCCAGTGGGAAATGTTACCAACCTGTATATACAAACACGGAATTGGTATTTGGCCAGGCTTGTAAATCAAGAGAGTGAAGAGTAATTGGTTACGTTTTTAAGAAGGGCTTTTGTACTATTTTATGTCCTTTGGCATAGAATTATCAAGCATAATTGTTTGCTTTAAGCAATTTAAATCAGTCAACTTTAAACAATTAACCAAGCTGTAGTTCTGTCTCTTATGATACACATATGGCATACTTATATTCTACATGTTACTTATAAAAATCGAAATTGATCAAATTCAAAGACTCCAAAAATTGGATTGTAGGATGAAACACTGTCATCGTCTGGAGAAGAATTCTGGCTTTTAGCAGTTGGTTGCAAGCTAATTGGCAAAATCTCCTGACCAAGTCAACACCAGAGCCCCACCTGCTTCCTCAGGGAAATAAGGCCAGCGCAGAAGTCAGAATCAATCGTTCAACCTTGGAGTGTAAATGGTGTGCTAGAGCAGAAGCAGCACAGAGGCCTGAAAAGCTCGCCTCTGAGGAAATTGCAACATTGTCCCCTATCTGAGGTCATCCTGACCTGGAGTGTCAAGGACATTTTTCTTAATGGGCTGAAATCTTTGCATCCCAAGAAGATAGTTGAGCAAGAGATCATAGAAATTAAAGATGGTTTCATTCAATTTCCTCATTTTACAGTTGAAAAGAAAACAATGCTCATGGAGGGTAGATAAATAGCCTAAACTAGTTGTGCAGCTGGACTACAATTCAACCTCTCTGAATTTTATCCTGCTTTTACGGAATGGCCATTAGACAGAATAGGACAGTGCCCGGCCCTGATTCGAGTCTGCACACACTGTGGTGCCCTGAGAGAGTGGCTCAGTGGAACATTAAGGCCACAGCGGCAAGGTGGCCCTGTGAGAAGATTTCCAGGTGAGATAGCTTTGAGAATTGATGGAATTAACTACAAGCAAACAGAGGGTTTCCCACGCGATTGGTTGGAAAGCAAGTTTTACTGCGGAGTATCATTTGCATGAAATGCCTATCTTTTAACTCCATCTTAATTTTTAATATCCATTTATGGAATAAAGTTCAAATGCTTCAAGACAGTTTTGAAGTTTCTCTGCACTCTTAGTACCACCTCCTTTATAAATGTCAGTACTTCAGTTATCTCCTTCCTCGGTTTTTAGACTTTCCATAAAATTCATAACTTCTCATATTTGTCTGAGACTGAAATAACCATTTTTCTATCTCTACTATGCAGAACTTTATAACCAACTTTTCTTTATGGAATTATCTCTTATCCTTTTTGTTGGAATTCCTTTATGTTTCCTCTTTATTTGTCAAATATTTGCAGAGTGCCTACTATGTGGCAGATACTATTCTGGGCACTGGAGATATAGTTACAAGCAAACCGAAACCTCACACTCTGTGGAGCCCACATTCTTCCAAGTATATAGACATAGGAAGAGAGAAACTTTTCTAAAGTTTCATAGCATCAGTAAGTACCGCTATCGTACAACAAGGGCCATGGAGGCAGAACCATGCCCATCTCTTGCTCAGGGAGGTGGTGGTGCCCTGGAAGAAGCATGTCAGTCATGAGGACGAGCACCCTGGAAGCCAGGGAAGTCAGGGCTGGCACGGGGCAAACTTGGCTCAGACTCTGTTCCTCACAAGCACTGGCTGTGCTGACACTGACCAGCTCACTCACCTGTGTGGGCCTCAATTTCCTCATCTATCAAGCAGGGAGAACAGAACTTTCCTTGCTGGATCACGGAAGCACCAGACACCAGTTCATCAGTTGAGTTATGCCTCACCCTACATCTGTGTTGCATATGGGATCAGAAATAACATCATGTCAAAAGGAAGACAAATTAAAATGGAATGTTCGTTCAGTTAAACAATAAAAATGCCATGTTCTGACACAGCCATTCCCAAAAGGGAATACTACTACAGGACGCTTTTTGAAAAAACACCTCCAGTCAAATGAGTCTGAATTCCACTTAGAGATTTATACCATATATATACCTATTAAATGTATTTCTAGGTCACATAGAAAAGTAACCTAATTTGCTTAATTCAGGAACTTCCAATTCTTCAAATTGCTTTAATTATGAATGAAGGGAGAAGGTTGTTTTGCTAATTTTTAAATCCCCCATAACTGTTTTTCTGTAGAATATATATCTGGACCTGCCACACTGAAGCAATTCCAGCTTAGCCCTTGACAGAAAACATAACATTATTATGACAAATTTGGTGAATCTTATTCATTCCTATAGAGACAGAGACCACCATCACAATAGATATACAGTTGACCACCTCCCTGCACTGACCAGCTCTTAAACTGACCTAATTTTCACAGACCAGACGTGCACCATGCGCTGTGTCAGTGACGCAGGTCTGGCTCCTGCTGGTGACCACCTCTGTGCGCTGACCAGTCTGTTACAGCCCCTTCAGTGAGCACCTTACAAAGGCCGTACTGTATTGGGGGCACTTGCTAGTGGTTGGAAATAGGGATATGGGAGCCAGGCCTGCCTTCACGGAAATTGCAGTCTCTGCAGAGAAGGCAGATGGTTGTCAGAACACAGAAGCACACGACGAACACACCGCACCCTGAAAGAGGCTGCTCAAAGGGCAGGAGACACAGTGTCAAAGCTGAGAAACTAAAAAATTACCAAGCTCATTTACTGAAAATGACGTACACTACAGAGTCTTAAAAATATATATGCTACTGTTACCAGAGCACAGACACTCTATTTAACCAAACTCCACAGCATCATAACAGCTCACACCATGACAAAGGCACAGGGAAGGGTTCTGATGAATTTCTTTTCAGAGGTATCATTCAAATATTTTTCTTTTCCTTGTAACATTTGAATTGTCATGATACCTTACCCCTCTGATTAGGCTGGGCCTCCCCAGCACAGCAAAGTGGTGACAGTGAAGACAGATAGGACGCTGTCTTGGGCAAGAAGTTATGAAAACTGCAGGAAATCTACTGCAAGTCCACCCATCAACCTCCCCAGCAAATAAGATCATTGCAAAGCTTAACTCAGCCACTTCATCAACAAACATGTCCTATTCCAGCTCTCAAGGGACTAATTTTCAGAATTAGAGGGCTACTTCTGAAAGTATTTCACTTCTGGAGGATGGAATATTATTTCCTTACTCAGCAACACCAGACAGGACACCAGCCCAGAAGCTGCATGTGTGCAGTAACTCAGGAAACAGAAGATGCACACAGCACAGCCTAGCCTTCTACAGAATTAAAATTAGTTTCATATGCAACCAAGAAACAAAAACATCTCATAAGAATTGAGTTCCAGGAAGAACGTTAGAGAAGGTGAGAGAGCATATTTCACAATTTTAGTGAATAGCCATTCCTCCTACCATGCACAAGTTGGAACTTCCTAATAATTAATTCACTGCATAGCATCATCTTCAGTGGGCTCCTCCCTACAGACAGATCCTTTAATTAGGTCAAGTTTTCAATGCAATACACAACCAGCACTATCATTTATATCATTTATATTTTTTTGAAAAAATTTCTCCTTTGCCTTCATTTACTAGAAGAGAAAAATGGGCTTTGATCAAATGGGAGGCAAATTTTTCTGTGGAGGAAACTGCCACAGGATAATACAAACAGCCATAAAACCAGCAGAGAGTGTGGAAGGAAATATAGAACAGGTCCCTGGTGGGAAGTGATGCCCGAGAAAGTGTTCACAGCTGAGACCAATGACCTGATTTATCATGAAGCTCAGTGCCCCTATTCAAATTCTGACCTGATTTTTTTCTCCATTATATTAACATATTTAATGGTTGCATAAAGCTTTTATAGTTAACAATAAGAGATCAATGTCAATGAAAAAATACTACAATGACAGATGAACAAAATTTTCATTGGTGAAACCAAAAAATACTAACGACACAAAGATGTTTAGTGATTTTAAAAAGAGTGTAACTTTTTAAAATGTGCTTTAAACATATAATACACACATGAAAGAGTATAACGTATGTGTTTACTTGTATGTAGTTGGTGCTTGCATGTAATGAATAACAAAAAATACCGTGTACACCTCGCCCAGTGTAAGGAACGAACCCAGCCCTGTCTTCCTAATTGCAGCCCTCCCTCTCTGCCCCTCTACAGGTAGCCGGACCCGAGCACTTCGTTCATCCTCCCATGTTTTTATGAGTGTTTTCCCCATTTATGCATAATAAACACATTACTTGGGTATTTTTAAGGTGTGCTCGCAGGAAAGGGTCATTTTGTCATCAGTAGGTCCAGGCCCCCGACGAGAGCAGCCGATGTGAGTCTCTCTCGGGATGACTTTGGTGCTCCTGAGATACTGCAGAAGTCGGTCAGGAAAGATCAATGTAAAGACCAGAAACAGAAACCTTTGAAGAAGCTGCAGCTGTGTAAAGGCCACATTCCTCCATTTTCTAGCTTTCAGTGTTGTTAATTAGATGTCTAAACATTACTAGTTCTTATTCTTTACTTATGATCGTATTTCACTCTGAAATAGAACATTTCTTTGGCCTAAGTATTCTGAAATGGGCCTACAATAGGCATGGTTTACTTCTTTTTTTTTTTTTGTGGAAACTTGGTAGGACCTTTCAGTTTGTCTATAAGCTAATTATAGAAAGTGTTAACAGTTTATTTAACTGATAAGTTACTCCCCTTTGCTCTGTGTTCTCCATTCGAAATGCTTACCATCAGGTGTTGGACATTGTGCCCTGGTTCTCAAATTGCCTTGTCTTTTATGCTTTATTCTCCAGGACGCTGCCTCAGGGAAACTAGGGGAAGACTTCTCACCCCCATGTCCTGCATCCAGGGACAAGGTCTGGGAGCTCCCGAATTCCTCGCCTGCCAACTGGGAAAGGCCTTTTTCCCCTGTACCAGTGGGTGACTCTGGAGGGTTCACTGGCTCTTCAGAGAGAAGACCCCAAAGTGAGAATTCAAGGAACAAAAAGAAAATTAAGAAAACAGGACACTTCTAAGGGAACACAGTAAATGCTCACCAGCCATGAAGACTGTTCTCTATTTGCTATGAAAATATACCATTGAAGAACCTTCTCCTAATGTAAGATCCCTGCTTGAAATCTGGCTTGACTTTAAAGAAATCCCAATTGCAGTGGCGAGATATGTGGCTTTCACTGCTGTGTGCTGATGGGGCACCTCAACGAAGTCCTGGAACGGAGTCCAGGCCGAGTGCGCTGAGGGGGTTTCCAGCTCTTCATGAGTGGTGGGCAGAGAGCGGAGTCAGCCGCAGAGCGCGTCAGCATGCCTGCCGAGGGATGCAAAACTTATTCATCCTTGTGCCAGCTTGGAACATATGTTTAACAGTAGGGATACTAGTTAACGAGCAAGGAATAGTTTCTATAAAAGTGAGTTTTGTAAAAATTTCAGATTAAAAGACGATACAATTAGGTTACGATGTTTGCATTTGTTAGCGAAAGTCCCAGGGGTGTATGAAGATACAACTAGGTTACAATGTTTGCATTTGTTAGGTTAAAGTCCCAGGAGTGTATGAAGATACAACTAGGTTACAATGTTTTCATTTGTTAGGTAAAGTCCCAGGGGTGTATGAAGATACAACTAGGTTACAATGTTTGCATTTGTTAGATTTCTTAGGTAAAGTCCCAGGGGGTGCATGTACCCTTACTGTGCACATTAGGTGGGAGCTGGCAGAGCCCCTCTCTGCTCCCCTCCCTCCTCTCCCCTTGCCCCTCTTCCCCTACCCCCTCTCTCAACTTGAACTGAATGACTGTTTCCCTTGTATAGACTTTTATTCGTTCCTCTACTGCCTTGGTATTAGAATTGAGTACATTGCATTCTTGCTTCTCCATTCTTGTGATACTTTACTAAGAAGAATGTGTTTCAACTCCATCGAGGTTAATACAAAAGATGTAAAGTCTCCATCTTTTTATGGCTGAATAGTATTCCATGCTGTATGTAGACCACAGCTTGTTAATCCATTATGAGTTTTGAGGCACTTGCATGGTTTCCACAGCTTGGTGAAAGTGAACTGAGCTGCGATAAACAGTCTAACGCAAATGTCCTTATGATGAAATGATTTTGTTTTCTTCTGGGTAGATGACATAGTAATAGGAGTGCCAATCAAATGGAAGGTCTAATTTGAGCTCTTTGAGGATTCTCCATGCTTCCTTCCAAAGAGGCTGCATCAGTTTGCAGTCCCACCAGCAGAGTAAAAGCGTTTTCCTCTCTCCAGATTCACACCAGCATCTGCAGCTTTGAGGTTTTGTGACGTTGGTTATTCTTACTGGGGTTATGTGATGTCTCAGCGTGGTTTTGATTTGCATTTCTCTGATGATTAGGGATGATGAGCATTTTTTTTCATATGTTTGTTAGCCATTTGTCTGTCTTTTTCAGAGAAGGTTCTGTTCGTGTCTCTTGTTTGCTCTTTTTTGATGATTAATTTGAGTTCGCTGTAGATTCTAGTTATCAACTTTTTTCAGAATCGTAACATGCAAGTATCTTTTCCCATTCTGAAGGTTGTCTATTTCCTTTGGTTGCTGTTTCCTTAGCTGTACAGAAGCTTTACAGTTTAATTAAGTCCCATTTGTTTATTTTTGTTGTTGCAATTGCCACTGAAGGTCTTCATAAAATCTTTCCCTAGGTTGACATCACCAAGAGTTTTTCCAACACTTTCCTCTAGGATTTTTACCATTTCAAGTTTTAGATTTAAATCTTTTGTCCATCTTGAATTGATTTTTGTAAGTGGTTAAAGGTGTGGGTCTTTTACATGTGGTTATCCAGTTCTTTCAGCACCATTTGTTGAAATTCTTTTCCCTGGGCACGCTTCTATTTGGTTTATTGAAGATCAGATGGTGATAAGAAGGGGGTTTCATCTCTAGGCTTTCTATGTTGTTCTATATGTCTGTGTCTCTATTTTTGTACCATGCTGTTAGGAACACTGTGGACTTGTGTGTAAAAGGGACTTTTAAAAAGTGATAATGCACTTTGAAGTGTGTGGCTAAGTTGATGATCACATCTAAATAATGTTAACAGTGGCTAAAATGACAATGAAGGTGACTTGTGTGGTGGTCCTTCAGACTCCACAGTTAAGAAAGTAAAATATAAAACCCAAAATATAGTTTTCCAACACTGATCCAACAACAATGTTTTAGCCTCAGCAAAACATCAATCACTATTGATTTCCTGGAAAGTGCTGTGGTATTCACTTATTAAATGTATTTGTTTTCATAGATGTATTATAAGGAATTTATATATATGAAAATGACAATGAAAAATATAGAATAATTATGATAAACACTAATAATAATAGATACACTGATTTTTTTACCCTTTTATTCCCCTTTTTATTGTCAGTTAAGCAACACATCAGTGTCAAAATAAAGAACACTTTTTTTGTTAAAAATAAGGAATGCTTCCGCTTCCACCATGTAGTCAGGATTTTCTGGAGCAGGGGACTGGAGATGTGTCATTTAAAGATTGTGGGTTAGTTTGTGATTTATACATTTGATAACCTCTCATCCAGGCCCAAAGTTTATGAATTCTATTTACTTTGTTCAATTTTTCTACTTTCCCTTTAAAATTAATTACTTTGTTTTACTTTCTGTTTAATTCTCAAAATTAAGGAAATCCCACTTAATTTCATATGGTTGATTTTATTTCTCACTTCTTGAGATGAATACTTACTCGATTTCTAGTTATTCCTTTAACGAAACAAAAAAGTTGCCAAAACATGCCTCTTGCCTCTGTTGGATAGTATTTTCATAGTGGTTATTTCCTAAATAGTCTAGAAAGAGAGTTTTAATGTTGTTTTGGATTTGGAACTTACAATGGTTACTATTGTAGATGCTAGTTGGTTTTGTTTTGTTTTGTTTTTTAATTCCTGATGGTTTGGATTCTGCTTTAGACATCAGTGGTAATACTTTTATATTTTAAAATTCATTAATAATTTTGGTTTGTTTTGATAAATATAAATATTTCATACATATTTATACTTCTACTCATTCTGAATACGGCTATTAAAGCAATTTTGTTGGCTATAGTTTTTTTGTTTGTTTTGTTTTGTTTTGTTGCCTATAGTTTTCAAATTCTATCTTAATTTATTGTTAATTATGTTTCTAGATATAAAGAAATAAGAGGAATGTTAGCATAGCAAATTGCAATTGAGGTTCTGTCAATTTCTTCTTCTAAAAGGGTTTTTCAATGCCATGTTGTTTCACATAAAAATCTGTGAATGCCATTGTCATCTTTCGCTTATATAACCTACCACCTTTTATAACTATAACCTTTATCTGTGTGTTATTTATATTGAAATTTCTGAGCTTTGTTCATTGAGTTCTATTATTTCTGCTCCTAAAATTAACCCTCAAACCTATCTCCTTGCATTTCTGAGTGTAGAATTGAATGCTTCTTTCTTTCTTTCTTTCTTTTTTTTTTTTTTGCAGTTTTTGGCCCCAGGGCTGAGTTTGAACCGGCCACCTCTGGCATATGGGGCTGGCACTCTACAGATGCCACCTCCCTTTCTTTCATTTTTAACAAACTTTCTCCATTACTTTGCTTAGGTGCTTCTCTCAGGTGTAGTCAAATTTTGTTGCTTTTCAGTGTGTGGCTTTTAATGTGGATTTAATTGGTTGCATATACTAATGTTCACATTGATATGCATCATATGTGTGTTGTTATGTTAGTTTGCTTCTGACTTATGTTTGTGGCTTTTTGTGATTTTTCTCACCTTGCTTTTCGTTATCTATTGCTATACTGTGATATAGTATAGCAATAGATTTGTGATTTGAAAGTTAAAATTTATTTTCTTTATTCTAGTGGTAATTAACTTTAAATGTAAAATAATAAATTTGGGTAGTGATATCAAGGTAAAGAATCTAATGACATCTACTCTCTCCAGCTATGAAAGACAGGAAATTTAAGGCACTTTTGTACCTTTGTTTCCGAGCACATCTTCCAATATTTTACAGATGTTTTCTACAGTTTCATGTATAGAATTTCTCCTTTTTATGTCAAGCAACTATACTTTTAACAACTATTTTTAAGGTGTGCATTGCTTTATAAAAACATTGACAATTATTTGGCTGCCAAGTTTTAATTGTTAACATTATTTCTTTCAGATGTCTCCTTCCTCTTTTGATTAATTACTGTTCTTAATTTTTCTCTTGGCATATGTTTCAAGTATGCTTTTTCAAAGACAGAGTATTTTAGGTGGAGTTTCATGCCTCTCCTCCCAGGTTCTAAACCTCAGAACCCCAGAATACGACCTTGTTGGGATATAGGGTTTGAACATCTAGTGAGTTAAGAAGAATTCATATTGGAGTAGGGTGGGCTTCTACCCTGATGATTGTGTCCTTACAGAAGAGGAGAGGGATGTGTGAGGGGGACACCCCGGGACCACAGAGGCAGAGACACCAAAGTGCACCTAAGACCCAGAAGCTGGAGGCAAGGAGGGAGCTTCTGCCCCAAGTGGCCTGCCCACACCTTGGTTTTGAATTTACCAGATTTATGAGTCAATAAATTTCTGATGTTTTAAGCAACCACATTTTTGTTATTTGTTTGGCAACTGAGGAAACTAACAGGGTGGGGTGACATCACTTGAGCTTCTCGGCTGCTCAGTGGTTACAGCACTGGCCGCATACACAGAGGCAGGTGGATTTAAACCCTGGCCCAGGCCTGCTAAACAACAACAACAAAAAAATAGCTGGGCACGTGGCACCTGTAGTCCCAGTTACTTGGGAGGCTGGGCAAGAGAATCTCTTAAGCCCACGAGTTTGAAGTGGGTGTGAGCTGTGACACCACGGCACTCTACCGAGGGCGATATAGTGAGACTCTGTCTCAAAAAAAAAAGATTCTGATGCCCTTGGATGTGCCTTGCAGTTGATTAACAGGTGAACTTAGGGCCGGCCCCCAAGTGGAAGTCCTGCTTCCCGGAAACTTTTTCTCAATCTTGGAATCATTGCTTTTTTGTCTCATTGCAGATTCTTTGTTCTAATTGGTCTGTAGGACCTAAAGCCCTTTTCAAAAACTTTGATATTTAATTTGATATGATCAGGATGCCCCATGCAGAAATTGATTTGTCACTTCTCCCAGTTCCTGTTTCTGAAGGGAATTGTATAGGTATTCCCAGTTATTGACTAAGTAGTATTTTTAAATTGTTACTGGGATCTTTGCTCAATTTGCATAAACTGCTCTATGTTGAGGAAGTTTCCTTCTATTTCCAGAGTTTCCTGTACTAGTGTAGATTTTTTGTACCTTCAATGAATCCCAAACAATTAAAACAAATGCTAAGGGACATAAGTAAAATTGTGAGATTTTTATCCAATTATGTTCATTGAATGAGATTTTGCTGACATGAAAATTGGAACAGTGAAAATTACTATTGCTACAGAGTAGAATTTGGCAATTAGCCTAAAAATAGCTTCACAACAAACAGAAGAATAAGCTCAATGAAGAAACATATTTTAGGCTCGGCACCTATGGCTCAAGTGGCTAAGGCGCCAGCCACATACACCTGAGCTGGTGGGTTCAAATCCAGCCCAGGCCTGCCAAAGGACAATGGGGCTGCAACCAAAAAGTAGCTGGGCATTGTGGCAGGTGCCTGTAGTCCCAACTGCTTGGGAGGCAGAGGCAGGAGAATGGCTTGAGCTCAGGAACTGGAGGTTGCTATGAGCTGTGATGCCATGGCAATCTACCCAGGGTGACAGCTTGAGGCTCTGTCCCAAAAAAAAAAAAGAAGAAGAAGAAGCATATTTTACCTGCTAAACACTATAGGAAGCAAAGATTTTTTTTTTTATAATTTTATTGAATCATAATTCTGTACATTGGTGCAATCATAGGGCATGATTCATATACATTCAGAAATGTTTTGATCATACTGTTACAGATAGCCTTCATGGCATTTTCTTGATCACTATATAAAG
>CAUYON010017781.1:0-10000 GCA_963573935.1 Arctocebus calabarensis
GTACTGTTACAGATAGCCTTCATGGCATTTTCTTGATCACTATATAAAGACATTGATACTCTACCTTTAATAAGTTTCACCAGTACCCTGCTAAGATGCACCGTAGGTGTGTTCCCACTAATTGCCCTCCCTCCACCCATGTTAATCTTTTACTGTAACTAATTGATAAATTAAAGCTTATTGTAGGTATGAATGTATAGAAAGTCTGTATGTATATTCATGCATTTATAGGAGTCTTGGAATATATCCTCCATGGATAAGGGCTATAGCCTGATGAAAGAATAAGGCTCTAGTTCCTGAAGCAGATTTTTATCATCCTTCCAGTATAGTGCCATGTATACATGACAAAATCACTAAATATGCTGCATCGTTTCAATATATTTGACTACAAGTAACAGATACCCTTACATTTGTTGTGTCCTTCATAATAGGAGGTTCAAAGGTGGAGTGGGCTACAAGATTAATTAACTCAGTGGGTCAAAACTTTATCAGGAAAAAAGGTTCATTCCATCATTCTTATCTGCCACTTTCAGTGTTAGTATTACAGTTAGGCCAGCAAACAGATGGGTGCTGGTCTCAAACACAATGCACACTCTATGCATCTGTCTCTCTGCCTTCTCTAGGGAGTGATGAAATAATTCCCAGAAGTATCCCATCAAGATTCTCCTTATATCTCAGAGGCAGAAATACTGAGTCGTGTGTGGACATTCCTAACCCAATGAAGGAGAGAGAGAATTCTTATAACTAGCTTAAAAAAAATGCTAAGGGTAAAAGAGATGTCTGGAGTCTGTCGCAGTAACCACCACCTGTGTGGGTAAAAGTGCAAGGAAGCCTGAGACCACCTTCTATTTACAGGGGCACAGTGGAAAGCAATGGAGGGACTTGGTAAAAGGAATTAATTAAGGGTTAGAGTTTCTCCTCCTCCCAGGCAGATTTTCACATACACCAATAACAGAAAAGGATGAATTGATTCATTCCTACCACCTAGCAATCACAAGATCAGTCTTGCTTCATTCAACACATGAGAAATCATAGTGAATCTCAACAGGTAATAGAGAAGCCTGAATGCTCACCTTCAAGAGGATTTGGAGAAGAAGCATTCGTATTCTTTCCTTGAGGGATGATAGAGTGTTGACTCATGTAGATAACTGAGCAAGACTCAGCTTCTAGGGACCTACCTGGCTGACCAGGCACAAGTCATGCAAATGTCCCTTAAAAATATACAGATAGAAATGAAACATATATATGCATTTTTGTCATAATATTGGTACCAACTGTTAAGGACTGACTTGTGTATCCCAAAATTCATATGTTGAAGTCCCAATTTTTAATGTGACTATACTTAGAAATAAAACGCTTATGAAGGTAATTAAGGTCAAATGAAGACAGAATAGAGTCCTGATAAATAGGGCCAGTGATTTACAAGAAGAGGGAGAGACATTAAGCCTTGTTCTCTCTTTCTCTCTCTCTCTCTGAATACAAAGCAAAGACCATGAGAGGACAGAGCCAAGAAGTGACAACCTATAAGCCAGAAAGTGAGCCCTCACTGGAAATAGAGTTTCCTGGTACCTTGATCACAGACTTCAAAAACAAATTTCTGAAACAAAATTAAAAAATAAAAAATAAATAAATTTCTGTAGTTTAAAGCCATCCATATTTTGTTATAGCAGCCCAAAGTTTACTAATACATTAACCTTCAAACAACTGAAGAATAATCAAATCCATTAACTAGGTTTCAATCTAAAGCTTTTTCAATCAAAGCATACCATAAACAAGTCCCAAGCAAAGAGGATAATTCTAGTCTGTTATCTTCCAAATCTCTGTGGCCAAGATCTCCAGAGACCTATCCTGCAAACCAAACAGGTTTGCAAGGCCTCTCACCTGAAAAAGTACAAAAGATTAGAAGGCTGAGGAAAATGAAAAACTGCATTCCCTATAGTTATTTCCTTTCTAAACCATCAACTGTCCTTTAATATGGGTCTTAGCTCTGACTAGAATTTAAAGTATTGATATGAACACAATATAATCTCAATCACCCCTTACCATCCTCGCTTTTTTAAAGTTTTGATCAGAAAATAAAGATAGTTAAATTCTAAAATGGCGTTAAGTCATAGATTAAATAAGGAATATTGACCATATCAGACTCTTTCCTCTTATCTACACACAGTGAATTTACAGCTAAGGAGCCCTTGGCCATGAGGGTAGAAACCTCATTGATTGCACCAGTGAAGAAGAAGACTGGGTGGGTCAAGGGGATGCTCAGCTATTTGGTGAGCTCTGGGCAGGTGGGCTGGTAAGGCACATTATTATCAGCACCAACTTGATAATAATAGGGAATGGTGCAGAGTACATTTTAAGACCGAAATGAAATAAGTATGTTTTGTCTCCCCCCCTTACATATGAAGACTTAAATAGGCTGAAAGCAAATGATGAAAACAGATACACCATAAACATCTTCATCATGAAAAGCTTATGTGGTTCTAACATTAGACAAAATATGTTAAATACAACTCTTATTCCTAGAGATAAAGTGCATTTATGATAATAAAAAATCAACTCCCAAACACTGTAATGTGACTCAGTGAGTATCTACCTAATTATACAACTTCAAAATCAATGATGCAAAAATTGACGGAACTAAAGGGAAAAGTAAACAAACTCACAGTCACATATAGAGACCTGGATAGTCATTTCTCCTAAACTAAATGTATAAGTAGACAAAGAAGATTTCAATTTGTTGTAAATTATATATTTTTTTATATAATTTTATTGAATCATAATTACGTACATTGGTGCAATCATAGGGCATGATTCATATACATTCAGAAATGTTTTCATCGTACTGTTACAGATAGCCTTCATGGCATTTTCTTGATCACTATATAAAGACATTGATACTCTACATTTAATAAGTTTCCCCAGTACTCTGCTAAGATGCACCGTAGGTGTGATCCCACCAACTGCACTCCCTCCACCCATACTCCCCCCTCCCCTCCCCTCCCTTATCTGATTTTAATGTTCATTCTTTCTCTGTAGTAAACTAAAATGATGAGCATAATAGTTTTTAGTGAGTTGTGTGATTGCTTTCAGCAATTTATTAAACCCGAGCAAAGTTCTGCAAACCCCCCAAACTTCCAGTTTTCATCAGTAGGCAGGGTAACTTGTATATAATGTGGTCCCTCTGATTTGCATTAGCTTGCACTCCCTGAGATAGTCTAGAAACCTTCTAGGACTTCCATAAAAGAAAACCATAGACTTGGAGTCTTAAACAATAGAAATTTATTTTCTTGCAGTTTTGGAGACTGTAAGTACAAGATCAGGAGCCTATAGATTGGTTTTGGGTGAAGACTCTGTTCTTGCTTTTATAGACAGCTGACTTCCTATTATATCCTCCCATAGCCCCTTCTCTCTGGGGAGGAAATACTGGCATCACTTCAGTTTTTTTTTCTGCTTATGAATATAATTTCTATTGGATTAGTCCTTACCCTTATGATTTATTTAACCTTAATGACAGCCTTAATAGCCATACCTCAAAATACATTCACCTGGTGGTTAGGGCTTCAACATATGGATTTGGAGGCACGTAATTCAGTTCCATAACAGATGGGAATGCAGTCTATTGAGAACTATATCTTTTTCCTTAGTAATTTTACTTACTAAGACACATGTCAACATGCAATATAAAGAAAGGTAAAGAATGACAGCAAATCTTTTTTTACCCATAATTTACGTTTCTACTCCTTCCTGGCTTTATGGAATTGGGTGGAATAACTTTATGGAAATTGAGTGGAATATCTTCATTCAATACCTTGAATGAATTGATGAAAGAATAAAGATCCATGGTTTGGTTTAAATGGTGACTTTAGAGGCATGCCAAAATCTAGACCTCAAAACCAAGGAACCCATTAGATTTGATAGGATCAGAATAAATCTTAGTTTCTTTTTTTGCTTACATGCCAGGGCAAACTTTCCAAAATTGAAGTGAAGTTTGCTGTGAGTCTTGGCACAATTATTTGTTCTTTTCCTCCTTTCCAATAGTAGTCTCCTTTTGAATCTTACAATCTTCCTAATTTAGGTGATTTGATCCAATGGTTAGCCTTGTGACAGGGTCTTATGATTGAATTAAAGTGGAACATCCCATTGTATATATTTCATTGTATGATTTCTTCTAAAAGCATCATTATTTTGGTTGTTACATTTAGGATCAATGGAGATCAATGGTGAGTTAATTTTTATATAAGACACAAAATAAGAATCCAAGTTTTTATTTGTTTGTTTGTTTTTTGCATATGGACATCCAATTGTTCCAGTATAATTTGTTGAAAAGACCATCCTTTCTCTACGTAACTTTGTATCTATGTCCAAAAATAGATGTCCAAATGTATGTGGGACTGTTTCTAAACTTCCCATTTGGTGTCATCAATCTATTAATCTACTTTTATACCAATACCATTCTTGAGATCAGGTAATTTAAATTGTAATTTAAATTTTACAATTTAAAAATTTTTAAATTTTTTTAAATTTTAATTTAAATTAAATCTACATTTTTTTTCTTCCTCAAAGTGATTATGGCTATTCTAGGCTCTTACCATTTTCATAGGAATTTTAGAACCAGTTTGGCAATTTCTATAAATAAGCCTATTAGAATTTTGACTAGGATTTGATGGAATCTGGATGCCAGTATTGAGGAAACTAGCATCTTAACAACACTGAATCTTTTTAAGCCATGGACACAGTATGACCATCACCAGGAAAAAAAAAGTAGAGGCTTAGTTATGGAAGACACTATAATGTGAATAAAGAAGTCCCTGAGTTTAGTTCCTTCCATGGGGACTTACACCACAAGGAAGAAGTTTCAGTGGAGGAATTCAAACTAGAACACAAAATGGTAACTAAAATTCCTGAAGCATTAAGTAACTTCCATGAGAGTCACACAATGGAATGATTATACTCTAATAACCTTAAAGAGTCCCCCTAATTCTGCTACTGCAAAACTAATATTCTAATAAATTAGACTTGTAAATAATTTCATGTTTTGGCCTCTCTTTACTTCTCTAGTTTCACCTCTAAGCAATTGTAGTTGTGCCATATGTTAAAACTAAAATGAACTTGTTGTCATTTTTAATTTCCTACATGTGCCATAGTTGATGTTCATATTGATACCTCTGAATAGAATGCTTTTCCACACTTTCTTTGTCTAGCTAACTCATGCTCATAGTTTAGGCTAGAAGACCCTGCCTCCAGAAAGCTTTAATTATCTCCATGTTTGGTTGAGATATTCCTTTCTGTAATCCAATAACTTTATACACTTGTTCTTCTCTACCAGGTATCCTCTGATACCTCCTATTAGTTGCATAAACTCTCTCTTTCTCTACCCCACTGGATTGAATGCTAACCAGTCAAGGGCAGAGAACGTGCCTGCTTCAGTCATCACTGAATTCTGAGCATCCAGCACTCAGCACATTTCTTTTTATGTGTATATGTAATAAATATTTACTATTTGTTAATGACCTAAATAAATACATTTTATTAATGTTGGATTGGATTTTCCCCATGATCTATTCTCTTCTACTCTGTTTTTTAGAGATGGGGTCTTGCTATATTGTCCAGGGCTTAAGTGATTCTTCCACTTTAGCCTCCTCTGCAAGTAATTGGAATTACAGGAGCATGCCCCTGCATCTTATTCATTTTAATATGACAAATTACATATTGGGCGGTGCCTGTGGCTCAAAGGAGTAGGGCACTGGCCCCATATACTGGAGGTGGCGGGTTCAAATCCTGTCCTGGCCAAAAAAGTGCAAAAAAAAAAAAAAGACAAATTAAATACCTGATATATGAAATTTCATCATAAGTTATGATTAACATTTATTTGTTTATTTTAAGCCAAGGACAAGCCAAATGCTCGAAAAACATTCTCTGGATATTATGGCTATTTCATTGTATGGAATGATCTTACATTGTTATCTTCATGTGGAATGGAAAAAGAAGTTCTGGATTAAAAATGAGGTGATTTGGGTTTACATAACAGATTTCTCAACAGATTCTGAGATTTTGTTTTATTTTCTAATTTCTTAAGATAATTTTTTTTACTCCATAGTCATCAAATAGACTGTACATATTAGTGATCTCACCAGTAATCCTTAAACTCATATAATGTTGGTAGCAGAAGACTAGAAAAGTTTATCTGCATGGCCACATGTAGGGGTGGGCTTGAAGGTCAAGTCTATTACTTGTGTTGTTTGGACTACATTTTTTGTAGTAATTCTATGACTCTATTTATCTTTCTTTCTCCCAATGAAGAAAACACCATGTCTTCTTTCTCTCATTTTGCCTTTCCCTCTTCCTACCTGACTGCCTCAACTCTCAGCACCTCTCCTGCATTATTAACCTTGACTTGTTCAATTAAAGTGCACATGGGCCCTCATATTTCACAGTTGCTCAGCAGCAATCAGTTGGCAGGCCCAAGAGGAACTGCAGTCCCAGAGACTCTGGCTGCATGAGCTAACGGGAAAAGATGAGCAATAAAAAGAGATTATGAGAGAAATCGATAGGCTCACACTGGCCCCACACATCCACCAACATCTTTTTGCTTCAGGAAAATCACTTTGGTGATTGTAGCCATTACTGTGGTATTTATCTCTCTACCTCTCATCCATCAAATACCTAGCAGGAATCAGGAGTCTATTTGGCTCTGGAATTTTAAACTCTCTTAATTTCCTGTGGGTCAGATTTCCAGTGGAGGCAATTGTAGCTTGCATTGTGTGTGTGGGGGGGTGGATCTTAATGATTTTTAAACCTTATTCCAATTTTGGGTTTTAAAGATTCCATGGCTCAATGAATATGTTGTCTCTCTAATACTGAACATTTTCTTGTGGTCTCATGAATATGTGTTTATTTAGCAAATATTTATTGAGCATTTGTGCCCGGCATTACCTGATGCTTTTGGTTTCATTGATCATGGCTACATCTCATATTAATTTTAGGTGGATTCTGTCTAGTGATTTGTCTCACATCCCTCCCTATAACAGCCACAGTCCCCTAGGCCTCCACATTCTGTAGTCATTTATCTGATGTCTCTTGAGGTGTGGCATATAAACATTCAACTCTGAGAAGCCACTACAGTTGTGGTCAAGAATATGGCCTACAGAGCTAGGTTTTACCTTGGCCACCCATCACCTTTGAGACATTGAACAAAGCATGTAGCTATGTAGAATAATGCCTGGCAGAATAAATGAATAAATGACAACTATCAGAATAGTCCAGAGATTGTGCAAAATGGAGATTTATAGATGTTTAAGTCGTGGGCTGAATGTCTACAGCCAGATGATTCTTATTTATTGAAACTTCTAGAATCACTGAGTTATATACTCTCCCTTTACATTTTCTGATTCTTTCCTCTTCTCACCCCATCGATGACTGGGCTTAAATTCTATCCTTGCATTTTCTAAGATATATAATTTAAGGAAGTTACTTGAACCCTCTGAGCTACAATATTCTGAAATGTAAGAGGAGAGACAAGATATCTGATGTCCCTGGTGATCATGATTGGCATAAAAAATAAATAACATAGAATATATGATAAAATAAAAGTTATCCTGTGCTACCACATATCAAGCAGGAACCACATCAGTATCTATAATTCCAGGTTCCTGTCTGGCTTCATGACCCCAGGCTACATGGCTGCTCAAGTACCAGCTATTCTAACTCCATTCAGGACCTAGTATCTCCAAGTTCTATAGAATTTAACTGTCTCAGTCACTTTCCAAGGTAGATAGCTTTCATCATGCCCATTTTACAGATGAGGAAACTGAGGCTCAAAGTAGCTAAGCCATTCAGACTCAAATACACAGATAGTAAGCAGCAGAGACAGGATTTGAAAGTGTGACCATTTTCAAAATATGGGTATCTTCTACATTGATGGTGGGAATGCACACTATGCTCCTTTTGGGAGGATGTTTGGAGAATACTTAGAGATCTAAAAATAGACCTGCCATTTGACCCAATAATTCCTTTACTTGGAATATACCCTGAAGACCAAAAATCTCATTATAAAAGACATCTGTACCAGATCTTCATTGCAGCACAATTCATAATTGCTAAGTCATGGAAGAAACCCAAGTGCCCATCGACTCATGAATGGATTAATAAATTGTGGTACATGTATACCATGGAATACTATGGCAGCCTTAAAGAAAGATGCAGACTTTACCTCTTTCGTGTTTACATGGATGGAGCTGGAAATATTCTTCTTAGCAAAGTATCTCAAGAATGGAAGAAAAAGTATCCAATGTACTCAGCCCTACTCTGAAACTAATTTATAGCTTTCATACGAAGGCTATATCCCAATTATAGCATAAGAATATGGGGAAAGTGGTGAGGGAGGAGAGGGGAGGGGGAGAATGGATAGAGGGAGGGTAAATGGTGGAGCCACACCTATGGTGCATCTTAGACGGGTTGAGACAAAACTTACTAAATGCAGAATACAAATGTCTTCATACAATAACTAAGAAAATGACGTGATGGCTATATCAAACAGTTTGATGAAAATGTTTCAGATTGTATATGAAACCAGCACATTGTATCCCTTGATTGCACTCATGTACTCAGCTATGATTCAACAATAAAAAAAAAGAAGAAAAACAAACAAACAAAAAACAAACAAAATATGAGCACCTTTACCAGAATAGTTTGTCTGCTACTTTGCCTAGGGTTTTTGTTGGTTTTTTTTTAGTTAAGTTTCACCTCTAATTGGAAAACATGCAGGTATTGGCATCTCAGGAGAGGATTTTCTGACATCAGGCATCATATTTTTGTTCTAATAAGTATGTGTTAGCAAGAATACCACAAGGCAAGTTCCCAGAATACAAGGGATTTTGTATTTGTACATCTAAATTTATGTCTTTGCTAACTGTTTTAGATCAACTAATAGGGAAAGTGAAGCCCCACTCTGCTTGTATTTATTTATCTATGTTTTTCTCAATGACATTTCTTAGTACCTAATTTGTTGCTATTTATAAAGGTCTATACACTAGGGGTAAGTGGTGCACAAGACCGTTAAAAAGTGGGTTCGAACCCAGCCTAGGCCAGCTAAACAACAATGACAACTGCAACAAAAAGTAGCCAGGCATTGTGGGAGGTGCCTGTAGTACCAGCTACTTGGGAGGCTGAGGCAAGAGAATCAATTAAGCCCAAGAGTTTGAGGTTACTGTGAGCTATGACGCCATTGCACTCTACTGACTGCCACATAGTGAGACTGTGTAAAAAAAAAAACAAAAACAGTTAGAAGTCTTGACATAGTGACATAATGAGGAAATTCAGATAGAAATTGGTATCTAGGCCTGCCCCGGGGCAGCACAGACTTAGGTCAGTGCACACAGCTCCAGGATCTAGGCAAGTTCCCTTGCTCCAGGAAACACATCAGGATCTATAATTCCAGGTTCCTGTCTGGCTTCATGACCCCAGGCTACATGGCTGCTCAAGCACCAGATATTCTAACTCCATTCAGGTCCTAGTAGCTCCAAGTCCACTGAACCCAGGGTTCAATTCTACTCCAGATAACCCAGGGTCTAGGCCTACCATTGTAGACTCTAGTGAGTGGCTGGCCCCTGCAGACGCATGCTTCAGGCCCATCCAGTAGATCTAGATGGCAGGCCCATTCTGGCAGAGATATACATGCAAGGATAAAACTCACTGGTAGTAGTATTTACACAGTGAAATTCAGAATACTCTGATAGTGAAAGGACTTATATTTTTAGCATGAAGACCAAAAGATTAAACTATTAAATAAGAATAACTATAATAGCCTTCATATGAAAGCTATAAATTAGATTCATATTAGTTTTTAGGAGACTGATTCTGAAATTCTATTTAAAAAGTTATGTCTTACAGTGAGCTAATCCATTCATGTTTACTGTATCTTTTAGATTCAGAAAACTTGCTCTTTAAATAAATTGGTAGTGTCATGGCCCACAGAGCAAATCTCTAATATGCTTTGGTATTT
>CAUYON010017782.1:0-12238 GCA_963573935.1 Arctocebus calabarensis
GCGCCTGTGGTCCCAGCTACTTGGGAGGCAGAGGCAGGAGACTTGCTTGAGCCCAGGAATTGGAGGTTGCTGTGAGCTGTGATGCCACAGCACTCTATCCAGGGTGACAGCTTGAGGCTCTGTCTCAAAAAAAAAAAAAAAGTTCACATTTTAAAGTTATTTTGGTGATGCTAGAAAGGAATTTTTTTTTTAAATATATTATTCTCAATGTGGATTTGGAATATAAACTTTCAGACAAGTAGAGAGGCGTGTGAGTGACAGACTATTAAATTTAAGAGAAGTATTGGCTGGGTGGCAGGAGCAATTTCTGACACTTCAATAGCCTTGAGGAAGGGTGATACTTGAGTGATTGCGACAGAGCCCCAAATGGTCAGGTCCTGGGTAGGAGGCTTCCTGCTCCTTTTCCCATTAAAGGATCTTGATAAGTACAAACATTCTGAACTTCCGAACCTGAACTCTGAACTCATCATCTAAAATTACGGAAATAGGAAGATTATTTCCACACCACAAACTGTATAATTCAAGAAGCTCTAAGCACCTGCTTTGCAACAGATTTTCTTTTAAAGTGTACTGTCTCTCTTAATAGTATGCCCCTGTGAAACGGGATACAATTCCACAAATTACAGTCTAGGAGTAAGGTTTTATAATCTTAATAGAGAGTAGACTAAGGTTTTAAAATTCACCACTGCTGGGCAGTGCCTGTTGGCTCAAGAGATATGGCAATAGCCCCATACACTGGGGTGGCAGATTCAAGCCCAGCCTAGGCCAAAAAACTGCAAAAAAAAAAAAAAAATTCACCACTGCTAGGAATAAATAAAATCTTGGCTCAGTGTGTGGTTCAAGCAGCTAAGGCACCAGCCACATACACCTGAGCTGCTGGGTTCAAATCCCTTGGGCCCGCCAAACAACCATGATGGCTGCAACGAAAGAAAAAAAAAAAAAGAAATAGCCAGGTGTTATCGCGAGTGCCTGTAGTCCCAGCTACTTGGGAGGCGGGAGCAGGAGAATCACTTGAGCCCAGGAGTTGGAGGTTGCTGTGAGTTGTGATGTCACAGCACTCTACCTAGGGTGACAGCTTGAGGTTCTGTCTCAAAATAAAATAAAAAATAAATAAATAAAATCTTATAAATTCTTCTCAAAATAACACACACCCACCTTCAAAATACTCTACCCAGTGTAGACTACTACAAATCAAAATAGCTAAAGAGGAAATTTTGCTTGAGACATACGGCATATCAAATACCGAAATAATAAGGCTAGTAAAGTATGGCTGTAACAATCAGTCAGCTAACAACTATTGCGTGCCTGTAACAAAACATTGAGCTCGAATTATTCACAACGGCCAAGATATTGAGATGTGAAGCAAGTTACAAGTTCACCAAAAGACAAATAAATAAAGAAAATGTGACTTTTATGTCTGTGTGTGTGTGTACATATATACATAATGGAATACTATTCAGGCTTAAATAAGAAGGAAAATCTGTCATAATAACAGAGTGAATGAACCTGGAGAATACTTAAATGACAAAAGCCAGGTACAGAAAGACAAATGCCACACGGTCTCACTCATACACGGAGGCCACATGGTCTCACTCATACACACACAGAGGCCACACACAGTCTCACTCATACACACACATGCAGTGTAAAGAAGCTGAACTCACAGAAACAGAGGATAGCATGGTTGTTAGCAGGTGTGAAATGTGGGAGTGACTGGAAAGAGGGTTGGGAAGATACTAGTTAAATTTCATTCAGACAGGAAGAATAATTTCCAGATTTATTGTGCATCATGGTGGCTGTGGTAGTAACAATATCATACTCGAAAATTGCTGACAGTAGATTTTATGAGTTGTTACCACAAAAAAAAGTGTGGAAGGTGATATATATGTTAAATATCTAGATTTAGTCAAACCACAATGTATACATATATCAAAACATCATACATGTACGCCATAAACACATATAGATTCTACTTACCCGTTTATAAAAACTAAAAAATAAACAAGCAAAAAAAAATCACTGTTCTAGGTACTGTGAAGCAGAACAAAATAAAATATGGCTCAACACAAGCAATCCTTTCAATTCCATGTGGATAACCAGAGAACCAGCTTATAACATAAATTCGGACAAATACTAGAAAACAGAAATGCTGTACTGTTGCTCATTTCCTTTCATCAGGCTTGATTTCTTATTGTTGTTGTTGTTGTTGAATCATGACTGTACACATTTATGGGGTACAAGGTGATGATTTGATATATACTATGGAACGCTTAAACTGATTCCAACAAATGAGAGCAATAATGCCTATTTCATAGGATCAGTGTGAGAAATACTTCAGATTCTGTTCACAAACTCCTGGGGCAGTGTTTGGCATGTAATTGGCATTCCTTAAATGACACTAGTGGCTGATGGTTGCTGTGTCAGGGATCTTCTTTTGGGTCGCGTTGATAATAAGGAGATCTCACTAAAGACAGCAGTCAGGACACCTCTGTTTTCCATATGATCAAACTTAAAGGACAGATGAAATAAATGGGAATGAACATTGGTATGTTCTAAGGTCTACCCTGAAAAGAGGGTGGGGGGAGACATCCTGCTAGGTCCGCCCTCAGGAGAGGCCATACACCTAAGTGTCCGGGTCCCTTGGTGCTTGCCACTTATCAGGGCCCAGGACTGGTTGGTCTCTGGCCCTGGCTTATCTAGCATGGACCGTTAAGCTACCTTGCTCAGGAACAATTACCTGTAGGTGCCTGAGGGCTATTTACTTTAGCTGATGGGGGAGAGAGAGAGAGAGAGAAAGAGAGTCTTTGAAAGAGAAATGCAACCTTCTTAGAAAGATAGATCTTAGTCTTTAGCAGAGCTTGGTGATTTTCAGCAGAGAGACGCCCTGCTGGCGTTCTGCAGGCAGGAGAGGAGACAGAGTCAGAGCAAGCGGGTCCGTGATAAGAATGTGCATGCTCCCGACTGCCTGCTCCTCCAGCCTAATATAATGGTGATCTCGTTCCTCTCAGCACCACAGGTGCAGAGACTGCCAATTCCCCACTGCTCTCATCTTGCGAGCTCTCATGCTTGTTAGGAGAGCTAACTCCCTCTCCTTGCCCTTTCCACCCAGGTGTTCCTTTATTGAGCTATACTGGTATTTCTTATAACTCTCACTCCTCCTAGCCATAGGCTATATGGGCTGCTACACCCAGGGTCTGGGGAAATTGAACCAGGGGTTCAGGTCCAGGAGAATCTATCTTCTCAACTACATCTTTTATTTTTTTGAGACAGAGTCTCACTATGTTGCCTTCATTAGAGTGCAGTGGCATCACCGTTCACAACAACCTCAAACTCTTGAACTTAAGTGATTCTCTTCCCTCAGCCTCCCAAGTAGCTGGGACTACAGGTGCCCACCACAATGCCCAGCTACTTTTTGGTTGCAGTTGTCTAGCTGGCCAGGGCCGGGCTCAACCTTGCCACCTTTGATGTGGCTGGTGCCCTACTCACTGAGCTATGGGCGCCGAGCCCTCAACTACACTCAACTACATCTTTCTTCTATTATCTCAGGAATTGAAGGGCCTGAAAGAAAACCAGGATAGACATTTTGTTTTACCTCTCAGAACCTGACCCTTGCGTATAGAGTTAAGCCCCAAATGCAATCAAGTGGGGAGTAGCGGGAAAGCAGATGGGGCCTCTGTTTTTCCCAGTCTTTCTCCCTCTGTTGTTTTCCATTTCCCTGTTTCACAAAAAAAAAAAAAAAAAAAAAAATCTTGCTTCCATACTCTAATCCCAAGATTTTGGCCTCAAAACTAACTTATCTCTAAACCAGCTTTTACTATTGAATATGACAGAGAGGTGGAAATTTCAATGCAGGTTTTTCAATTATGTAAAGGAAGAAAAGTCTTTTTCCTTTATCTCCTTAGGTTCATTGGCTGGACACTGCAAATTAGACTGACAAAAGACAGCCCAGCAGGAGAAAAGGCATACACATTTTATATGACACCTGAGCCTTCTTAGAAAGGAAGTGAAGAGCTCCCGAAGCAGAGAGACCCAAGGGTTTATATACCCTTCTTCACCAAGAGCCATAACTTGTGGAGACATGACAAGGCAAAGGAAAGATTCATGGGGTTGAAAACTACGGAAAGGTAAGCACATGGAGGAGTCTGGTAGAAGACGAGGCCGTCTTAACATGGTTGGTTCCTGCAGTTCCGTTTTGGTGCCAGCTTTCCTTCTTCCTGGCTCTAGAATTTCCCCAGGAGAGGGTATTTATGGCTGCCTTTATTGCTCAGGAGTTTCTGCTTTTTGTCGCATAAGGGAGGCTCTGGAAAGACTTCTTTCTGCATCTGTTGAATCTCAAATGTTTTTAGCTCTAAATAATCTTTATGCCACAGTGGCATATTTAGGGGTAATATATTCTGATCCCCCTCAATTACAATGACATATAAACAAGTCTGAGCCTCAAAACTTTTTGAATTATCTGCCTCATCTGGGCTCACCCTTTTTAACACTCCATATCCCCCATGAAAAGGATAGTAAGATTGTCATGAGATAATAGTTTCAGCTGTTGAATGTTATTTTAAGGTCTCTGGGAGAATGTCCTTAAAGGGAGCTTCTAAATGGCACCTTTACTAATAAAACCTGAAAAGGAGAATGCACAAAACCTTTTGGATTGACTCTGTTAAAGACCTGAACCTTGGGGCCTATGGCTTAAGTTACACTGAAACTTTAGGGAATAGGGGCACAGAACATTATTTTGTTTTATTTGTCAAAATAAGCAGGTCATTTCCTTTTTTCTCATGATCTTTAATAGAAATATAATCCACATTTATTTCTTTAAGCATATTCCTAATGCAGAAAGAAAAATCATCACTGTAGGCATCAAATACAATCTTTGGCAATTATATTCTATGCCTAACTTCCACTAGAAAAGGCAGCACCCAAACTTTTCTTACTTGTGTGATAGAAAGGACCACATCTAAATTCTCAGTAATGTTGAGCTCACGTTACAGTGCCACATTTTCAAAATAAACAAAATGGCTTTTGTTTTTAAAATGCTTATTAGAATTTCCCTGTCAAGATTATTGATGTAAATGGTAATACATGGGTCTTCCTGCGTTCCAACATCACCAACATTTTTCTAGTTACTTTAATATACCAGGTTTAACTCTAACTGCAAGTTACTATGACAACAGAGATAATTGTGAGTGCTTACCCCAGTATGCTTTCTGGAAATCACACTTTTAAGGTAATTTTTCTAATGCAGCATTGCTTAAATTGCTTCAAAGTTATGGCAATTATGTTTTTGATTATAAACATCAGAGTAGAGAGAAAAAGAAACCTTGCAACGCCAGAGCAGGATTATAACGTTAGCAGCAGACATACAAATTTTTAATGGGTAAGGCACCTCACACCCTGCGGGCATTGCCATTGGGTCTGGGCAGGGCACTGCAGGCATCTCGCTTGAAGCATTTATAGGCTGGTAAAATAGTTCACACTGTCCTTTCCTCCCATTTATATTTATTTCATATTGTGATTTTTCAGTATGTTGCCATGAAGATGGCCTCTGCTGTACAGTGAGATGAAAATAACTTATTTTCTGCTAGTAATTTAATTCCATCCATAACAGTCATGTAGCACTTAAATTGTTGCAAATGTTTTATGTAAGTATGTAGCTGGGTGGTCTCTTGTGAGATTTCAGCCAGGGAGGCTGCAATCATCTTTAGTCCACCTGGTGCTAAAGGCTGAACTGCTAGCTCACTCACGTGGTTGTTGGCAGACCTTGGTTCCTCACGGGCTGTTGGCCGGAGGCCGCACCTGCCCTGCGCTTTCCCAGTGGCCCTCTCCATCAGACAGCTTACATCTTGGCATGTGTGAGTAATCCAAAGGAAAAGGAAAACATGAGAAAGAGATAGAAAGAGCTCACAAGCTCCAGCAAAAGCACCCAAGAGAGAAGCCACTGAAGCCTCAGTCTTTTTATAACCTCACCTCACTGACATTTTAACACTTTCGCTGTAACCTATTCATTAAATGCCAGACCTTAAGGTCAGCCCGTACTCCAGAGGAGAAAACTAATTTCCACGCAGGGATAGCAGAAGGATCTCAGAACTGCAGACATCATTTCTGAAACCACCACAGCAGTATGCAAAGTATTAACTACTGTTTCTCTTCTGATCCTTTTGTCACATCTGCTGTGGCTAGATCATAATTTAAGACATTAATTTCTTTTTGTTTCTCTCTTGTATTTCTCTTTTCCTCTTTTCTCTTTCAGTAAGTGGCTAGTCAACCTCATTGCCACCAGGGACTTATATGGCTCAGAGGGAAACAACCAAGCCCCTTGACAAACAAAGAGGGTTTTCATAGACACTGAAAAGGGCGGGTTGTCTGTGCGTACAAACAACAAATGTGTGGGAGAATAGAGGACGGGGGAAGGAATAGGAAAAGAAGGGTCTGAAGGGTGTGAGAAATGCTGGAAATTGTACCTGGCTTTCTGGTCCTGTGTAAATTTTGTACAAAAAGCTCCATACAACCTCAGGGTGGCCCAGAAAAATAGAGACCTAGCACTAGAAATCAAGTTATAGATCAAGAGTCTCACTATGTCACCCTTGGTAGAGTGCTGTGGCATGACAGCTCACAGCAACCTGAAACTCTTGGGCTTAAGCGATTCTCTTGACTCAGCCTCCCAAGTAGCTGGGATAACAGGTGCCCACCACAACGCCCGGCTATATTTTGGTTGCAGTTGGAGCATTGATGTTTAGCAGGCCTGGGCTGGGCTCAAACCAGCCCTGGTGTATGTTTCCAGCGCCCTACTCACTGAGCTACAGACATCAAGCTGAAAAAAAATTTTTTTTAAGTATAGAAATTTTAAAATACTTTTCTCTTACCTTGGAGTGGTGACTAAGTCCTGACAGCCACACTCCTGTAGTACGGAGCCTTGGGCAGGTCTGACCGGGAACTTTCTGTGTGTTTTCCCCGCCAATCAGCACAGCAGCCTCTTACAGATGAAGCCACAGGCTCAACCAGTCAGCTGGTAAGAGGCAGGATGCAAAGCTCACCCCACTCCACGGACTGGGACTTTACATAAACTGGGACAGAGAATAAGAACTGAAGTGTTTATTAAATGCGTCTCTTTCGTCCATGAGAATTTTTAAAGGCCAAATGGAATTTTAGATAAATGTTACTTTGCACTAATGTAGGAAGAGTCTGGATGATGGTTTCCAGCTGAAAGAGCCAGGTTAGGACCGTTAGTGTATTTGTAACTGTTTGAACACTTCTCTCTCCCCATTAGACCGAAGTGCCCTCGGGACAGGAGTCAGAACCTACTTAGGTCTCATCCCTCCACATCCAGCACCTAGGGGTTCAAAATGGTTTTGCTGGCATTAGTTTCCAGCATTATCACTTTAGAATTCCTCGAATATCTTACTATACTTTTGAAGAGGAGGGAAAAAGAGTCTAAATAGTAATATATATGTATGTAATTTTTCTGAGTGATAGCCCATTCGTGTGAATACAAACAATAAAAAAAAAGTAGCATCCTATCAACCAGAAAGTGCTGTTATCTCTTAATTCTGATACTCGACTAACGAGAACACATTCTCTTTGTTTATCACATAAGTTGGAGCTTACAGAGATTGAGGAGAGATGTTATATAGAATAGAGAAATGCATTTGATAAATATAGAGCTTAAGTTATAGTTAATAAAATGTGGCACAAAATGAATTTATTATATCAAGCTACTCTACATGTTTCTATGTCAGTTTCCCACACCCAGCTTAATTTAGAGCTTGTACTGTTGCCTTATTTTACTTTAGAGAGAAAAATCTTAATCTCTGTCTCCCACATCCATATACGTACATACACACACAGACCAGGACTGCAAAGATTTTTTTTACTCTTAAGTTTTCTTCTAATTACAAAAGTAAATATTCTGAGGGCCAAAATGTTAAAAGTACTGAAAAGCCAAAAGAAAAGAAAAAAAAATCATATGGTCACCCAAAACCAGATATTACTTAACCTTTTTCCAGTATTAGTTAAAAATGATGCAGTAAAAAAAAAAAAAATTTTAATAATGAGATGATACAGTATATTTAATTTTGTATCCTGATTCACATCATAGCATATGTTTTTTGCTTTATTAAGAACTCTTAAAATGGCTCGGCACCTGTGGCTCAAGTGGCTAAGGCACCAGCCATGTACACCTGAGCTGGCGGGTTCGAATCCAACCCCGGCCTGCCAAACAACAATGATGGCTGCAACAAAAAAATGACTGGGCATTGTGGCAGGCACCTGTAGTCCCAGCTACTTGGGAGGCAGAGGCAGGAGACTCACTTGAGCCCAGGAATTAGAGGTTGCTGTGAGCTATGATGCCACAGCTCTCTATCCAGGGTGACAGCTTGAGGATCTGTCTCAAAAAAAGAAAAAAAGAACTCTTCAAATACGTGTTAGTAAATCAAGAAAGTTAATGAGGCCTAAAACAAAATACTTTCTTTACTTATACTCCTTTACTCAGAAAAAAAATCAATTTAAATACTCTGGTTCCCAGAGCATGTAGGCACATTTTTATATGTAGTCAATTACATTCTTTTCTGCTTAACTCAACAAATATTTATTAAGCACCTAATATATGAGAGATAATAGGAAAAGGGTTCATATACTGCTGCCTCTAACCTCAAGGAACTAAAATTTAGTTTAAAAGGCAAAATTTTAATATAGCAAACAGTTAATAATGCAAAACAATATATAATTAAGAATCTAGAGGAGTATACAGACAGTAACAGCCCTGAAGGGAGGGCAAGCATGAGGTCACAGGTGTAGTCACAAGCCAGCATCTCAAGGTATACTTCCAGTGAGGGCCATTCTGCAAATCCACTCTTCCCCACCTCTGTGAATGGGGGGACAATAATCGGCATAGACCTGGGGTATATGACTGTAGGGAATACGGTCAATGGGATATAATCATGTAACCCCTTGTTGCCTGCATTCCTTCCATTAATTGTCACATGCAAAGTGGGCTGAAGAAACATGCAAAACTGGGTTGTAAACAGTCAGTAAAACCCTGCATTCATGACTGAAACACACCAGAGGATATGCTGCTGGTATAGATACCACTTACATACATTGCCTACTCCCAAAGTTAACACCCATCAGTTTTTCCTTAACTTTTCTTTTTAGGGCAGCACCAGTGGCTCAAGGAATAGAGTGCCGGCCCCAAATGCTGGAGGTGGTGGGTTCAAACCTGCCCCCAGCCAAAAACCACAAAAAAAAAAAAAAAAACACCTTTATTTGAGACAGAGTCTCACTCTGTCACCCAGGGTAGAGTAACATGGCATCATAAC
Organism: Arctocebus calabarensis; assembly: GCA_963573935.1. NCBI lineage: Eukaryota > Metazoa > Chordata > Mammalia > Primates > Lorisidae > Arctocebus > Arctocebus calabarensis. Next base: position 9,312 of record CAUYON010017782.1, read on the forward strand.
TCACAGTAACTTCAAACACCTATGCTTGAGTGATCCACTTGCCTCAGCCTCCCAAGTAGCTAGCTACAGGTGCTCACCACTCAGCCTGGCTAGTTTTCTCTGTTTTTAGTAGAGACAGGTTGTTGCTTTTGCTTAGGCTGGTCTCAAGGTCCTACCTTGAGCACCCACCTCAGCCTCCCAGAGTGCTAGGATTACAGGTGGTAGCCACGGCTGCCCCCTCCTTAACTTCTAATATAAACATGTGGTCTAGTCTGAGCTCAAAATGTTTTGTTTTTTTTTTTAATTTTCTTAAAAGTATGGAAAAAAGGGGAGGAGCCAAGATGGCGATCTGTAGCCAGCTTTCCGCAGAGGTTCCCATCCAGAAGGAGAGTTAAAGGACAGAAACGCAGCAAGAAAGTTGATGGTTTGGATCTGAGCCAAAAGAAAAGGTCGAAGAATGCACATCAACCCTGCTGGGGTGACCTGAGACCCTGAGGACACAAACAAATAGGTACAGAGCACATCACCAAGTGGATGGGAGTCCCCTCCCCAATGAGAGAGGTTCGCAGTTACTCCATGCCTCCATACAAACAAACAAGCAGAATTCAGATGTCCTCCCACTCTACCCCACAGGACAGACCCTCTAAAAACCAGACCTCCTTCCCCTACTAGGGTGTCGCAGTACTCTCCCACCAGGCATAAAACTGTATATACTCTCTACCTACAAGTTGGAGTTCCCTGTATTCTCCTCCACTCTCATCCCGAGGTCTGGAGGCCTGTCCCCCACAGAGTCCAGATTCTTGGAGATTTTCTCAAGGGGTGTGGATGGGGAGCAGACTGTTGCTGATCTGTGCTGATTTTCTGGCTCAGGAGTGGTGAGAGGTGAGTGAGCCGAGAGGAGACCTGGCTGGAAAGAAGGTCTCCTGAGGCACAAAACAGCAACCAGCTCTGGGAACAATAGAAGGAGAGCTGCACCCCTGGGGATGTTTTGAGGAGACACTCCTAGTCTTCCAGGCGGCCAGGGGAAGCGAGAGGCTTCTCCGGTGGTAGCCACCGGCAGAGCGGACCGGCAACCAAGGCACGTGAAGGATAGTCCTGAGATGGTACCAGCCAGGACAGAGCGCAGGGATTAGAATACTCGCAGAGAGGCTGCTTTGCTTACCTTCAGACTAACCTGGCCCTCAGGGGATGAAAGCTGAGGCCAAGGGATAGAACTCACAGACTGAGTCAGACCTATTTGCAGCCCCAGTCTGATCAGGGAAAACAGCCTTGACAGACATAAATTCTGTGAACTTGTTCTATTCCAGCAGCAATATCAATCAGGGACAGGGTTGGAACTGAGTGAATCGCCCCAGCCCCTATCAAGTACCCAGGTTGTCAGGTCTCACCTCCCCCTGCCAAACAGTGACAGGGAGAAGCGGATTGGTTGTGGAGCCACAGACCTCACTGTGACGCAGGCAGGTGCAAACCTCTGGAGCATCTGCTCATTGGAGGTAACTGGATCACAACTGTTACCACCGACTGGGTGTGACAGAGGGGCAAGGTGGGGAAGGAGGTATTAACCCTCCCAGACTAATCTACTTGCTGGGGGGGGGGTGCCCTCCTGAGCTCACAGAGCACTGGAGTGAATTATACTAGAGCTTCCAGCAGAGTCCTGTTATCTAGTTTCCAGAGACTTTTTAACTCTTCCATTTGAGATTGGTGCTGGCTAGGACAATTGATTGGGACCTCTTCAACTTGACCAATCACCCAAGGACTTTCCAAAGTGGTACCCTGGGTGTGTGGTAGTGGGAAGGTTTGATTTGGCTTTTCTAATTGTTGCCTGTGGTGGGTGCGGCAACCTAACTGCTGGTATTTCTTCACAGCTCAGGCTTCAATCCAGAGTAACAGATTCTTTAGGGTAAGACAAAGACCAGCTGAAAATAAGACAGAACCACTTAACCCCACCACACCAAGAAGGTCCCCAGTTTCACAAGCAGTAGCTCTCTACGAGTCCTTGGCAAAACTCTAGGGGAAAAGGTGTAGACACAAGTCCAAGCTTTTAAGCAAAGGACTGGTCAATCACCACTCCTAGAACTCCCAGCCCAGATTGTCCTTATCTACTCATCCAGCCAAATGGTGTAAAATTAATCATGGGGAGAAATCAATGGAAAAGCACTGGAAACATGAACAACCAGACTAGGTCAACCCCCCCAAGGAATAATTTGGTGGACACAAGTGAGGATCCTATGCATAAACAGATGGCTGAGATGTCAGAAATCGAATTCAGAATTTGGATTGCAAACAAGATCAATAAAATACAGGAAAAGTTGAATTTAGAAATTCAGGGTGCATTTCAAAAATTGTCTCAAGAAGTCAAGGAATTCAAAAACCAAATGACCAAAGATTTTGACACATTGAGACAAGAAGTTGCAGCCCTCAAAGATCTAAGAAACAAAGTAGAATCCCTCAGCAACAGAATGGAGCAAGCAGAAGAAAGGATTTCTGACATGGAAAACAAAGCTATCGAATGCTCTCAAACCAACAGAGATAGAGAAATGGAAGGCAAAATCAGATCATTCTCTCAGACAGTTCTGGGATAACTCGAAGAAAACCAACATTCGCCTTATAGGGATACCTGAAAATGATGAAGTGGCACCACAAGGCACAGAGTCTCTTCTCTATGAGATTATGAAAGAGAATTTTCTAGACATGCCAAGAGATTCTGAAATTCAGATAGAAGACAGTTTCAGAACCCCAGCATGACTCAACCCGAATAAACCATCCCCCAGGCACATCATAATTAAGTTCACTAAAGTTAATATGAAGGAGAAAATTTTCAAAGCAACCAGACGCAAGAAATCTATAACCTACAAGGGGAAGAATATTAGAATAACTGCAGATCTCTCTGATCAAACCTTTCAACTGAGAAGAGAATGGACATCGGCTTTTAATCTCCTAAAACAAAA
>CAUYON010017783.1:0-28888 GCA_963573935.1 Arctocebus calabarensis
TTTGAGACAGAGTGTCAAGTTGTCATCCTGGGTAGAGTGTCATGGCATCACAGCTCACAGCAACCTCAGACTCTTGGGTTACCGGCACCTGCCACAACACCCAGCTATTTTTTTGTTGCAGGTGTCATTGTTATTTAAACAGGCCTGAGTTGGGTTTGAACCCACCAGCTCTGGTGTATGTGGCCGGTGCCTTACCCACTGAGTGATGGACACTGCCCAAAATTGTGATATTTTTAATCTCAAAAACTGTGCAACCACAAGTATTTCCATAGGTATAATGTGACAACATTAGCACCTTTTTACTGACTTGTTAATATATTAATAATTGAGTGCCTACCAACACAACACAGTAGTATTTGTAGGTACTACTTTAACTACTAAGGACACAGTGGTTAAAAAGCCCTCCCATGGATTGCAGTCTTTCTGATTACCAATTTATGACAAGGCTTTTGTTGGTCTGCTACAAGTTATTCTTGTAGCCTTATAGTTTTCCTATCGAACATAATCTGAGTTATCTTTTGCTTTACTATTTACATTATAATAGTAGTTACAAAAAATAATTTGGACCAGTGCAGTAGCTCACACCTGCACTCCTAGCACTCTGGGAGACCAAGGCAGAAGGATCCCTTGAGTTCAGGAGTTGGAGACCAGACTGAACAAGAGAGAGACCCCATCTTTATTGAAAGTAGAACAAATTAGCTAGGCATTACAGCAGGCACCTGTAGTCCCAGCTACTAGGGAGGATGAGGCAGGAGAGTCACTGGCCCACGAGTTTGAGATTACTATGAACTAGGCTGACACCGCATCACCCTAGCCTGGGCAAAAGAGTGAGAACCTGTCTGAAAAATAAACAAACAAATAATCTGGTTTACCTAGATAACAATTCAGAAACAGCTGAAATTAAATTCATAGTATTTAATCTCTCAGAAGGAATAATTACAATAAAATGTGAGAAAATAATTCTAAAATTTTTATATGAATCTAAGTCCTCACTACTCTCAATGGATGTTGAATTAATTTATTTTGAAGACTAATAATTTCTTTTTATTGCATTACAAATTCTGCTAATAAACTAAGCACATAGAGAAGTTAAGTTCTATTATAAAGTTCCAATTATCTTTTCCTACAATATCTGTGAAAAAGAAGTATTTCACAATTACAAGACAGTTCAATTCCAAAGGTCACTGCGGGCCTCTTATATCACTTCTCTTGGCATTGTATTTATACCCAAGTGGACTCTCCCCTCTTGGAGAGAGCCATGAAAAGAATAAAGTAAGAATATTCAAGACAAAAGGAACATTAAGTTTAAAAATTTCATGTATTTTAGGAACTGTCAGAAGTTTAAGGAGCTCCTTTAAAACTACCATCTTAATTTGTTAAGCAGCTTTCAACAAAACTGAAAGACAATCTAATCAAAGTGGTATCAAGATTTAATAATGTGGCTCTGCGCCTGTAGCTCAGGGACGAGGGCGCCATCCATATACTCAGGAACTGGAGGGTTCGAACCCAACCCGGGCATGCCAAACAAGGACAATTACAACCAAAAAAACAGCTGGATTGTGAGCTGTGAAGCAACAGCACTCTACCGAGGGTGACAAAGTGAGACTCTGTCTCAAAAAAAAAAAAAAAAAAAAGACTTAATATAGTGGCTATTATCATATCTGTTGATCCTTTATTGCGTCATCTTGTTTAATTCAGAAAGTATGTATGTGTTGCGGGTCTAAATCTCATCAACATTATAGTTTAATAATGTTTTTATCTTATCACATGCATAAAATATATTTTCAGCAAAATCTTGCAGCTGCAGTTTCACCTTATTTAATCTATAGAAAGTGCTTGCTACATATAACCCATTTGACTAGTTCTAGCACATCAACCAAATAGATCCAACTATCTACTACGAAAAGTCTGACTTCACGTTTACTCCAAATACAAGAGTCAATAACCAGTCCTGTGCCAATTATCTCACTTCCAAATCTTCCTTCCTGACAGGAAGGTGGGCACTGACACACGCTAACCTCCGCATGGCCTTCTCTTCGATGAAATAAGGTGATTTTGCTCCCATTTAATGTTCTCTTGACTTTCTTGGAAATCTCTCTCAGGAGAAACATTATTTAAAAACAGCCAAGACACAAAAGTGGAGAAGTCTTTAAAGTCTTTAAAGTGCCATCACTTTCAGTTCACTCCTACTGCTCCATTCTGCAGTGTACATCAACTGAGAACTTCCCAACCCAACACAGAATAGCGTGTTGCTACATCCAACAGACGCATTTTACTCCTTTGCTTGCCTATTCTCCATGAGACTTAACATTGCTGACCTCCTTCCTACCATAACATCTGGCTTTCCTTCACCTTCTACGGCAGGTCTTTCTCCCAGTTTCCTGCGACCCCTCGCAGGCTCAGTCCTCTGCCCAGTCTGTCCACATCCCTACACTTGTTGCCACATGCTGTCATCTCCCACATCTGCATTTTCAATGTATATTTTTCTTTAGGTCTAAGATCCAAATACTCATATACCCTAGGAATGTGTGGAGGCCTCATATCTAATCAAGTTTATTCTGTTTTTATCTTTTTCTTTTTGTTTTTTCAGAAAATAATCTCCATTAGGCCAGGGGCAGTGGCTCATGCCTATAATCCCAGCAGTCTAAAGGGCTGAGGCAAGTGGATTGCTAGAGCAAGAGTTTGAGACTAGCCTAAGCAAGAGCAATAACCCCGTATCTACTAAAAATAGAAAAACTAGCTGGGTGTTATGGCAGGTGCCTATAGTCCCAGCTACTTGAAGCTTGCTTAAGAGGATTGCTCAAGGCCAAGCAGAGTCTGAGATTACTGGGAGCTATGACACCATGACATGATAACCAGGGCAACAGAGTGAGACTCTATCTTAAAAAAAAAAAAAAATTTTATTAATACTTATCTAAGCAATTGAGAATTTATTTATGATTAGGGATAGAAAGGGACTAAGGGAAATTAGGAGAAAAGTCTGGCCTCCTACTTAAGAAAGTTAAAAAGGGCCCTGCAATAAATAATGAGTTTTGGGAACCTTGTAACTCAATTGCCCCATTCTCCACAAAATGCTGTTTCCAGCTTGTGACGTAAAGTGGCGTAATGGTCACAGCCACAGAACAATGCACCCAGCAAAGGCTGCAAACATCACAAGACATGACCATACAACTGTCAGGAAAATAGCAGGTGGCAATTATAGTTAAAAAAGGAAAATGCACATAGGTGGCAACTGAGGTCACCTATGACCCATACAACATAGATAAGAATGCCTGAAGATGTTGGGGACCAATGAAAACTCTTTCAGATAACTATGGGGGGGCTGGGATGAGATACTCATATTTGTGCACTGCCTTTGTATGGTGTCTCCTCTCACTCACAAGGGGGACTCTTTTCTTCTCTCTAGAAAAGGCTATGTCTATTTATACTTTACTTAAAACAAACTGTGATCTTTTATTCTGCTACATTGGAGTCCCAGTTGCTTTATTCCTCCTCCCCCCCATACCTTACTTTCACTTTGACTCACCAAACTTGCTAGTTCTGCTGAGTAAATCAGACCAGGTCTACTGAATGGCTTGAGGGTCTTATACACCCCCCCCCCCCACAACATGGCTATAAAATATGTATTGAGGCTCTCAATTGAATTTATGCTAAGCTGCTGATTATCCCCAAATGATTTATCGTTAAATAATAATCTTCAAGCTCTGTGAGACAGAGACAGTGCCCATCTTATACACTGCTTTTTTCCTAGCCCTAAGCGCAGTCCCTGACACACAGCAGAGATTCAAGAAATAGGAACTATAATTTGATGAAATGACCAAAATCTTACGGACAGGAAATGCAACAAAAGATAATTTTCAAAGTTCAGAGAAAAATGAAACAATTTTTCTACACAAAAACTTAAAAATTTTAAACTTGCACAAGTTGGCTCAGTGCCTGTAGCTCAAGCGGATAAGGCGCCAGCCACATACACCAGAGCTGGAGGGTTCGAATCCAGCCCGGGCCTGCCAAACAATGACAACTACAACAAAAAAATAGCCGGCGTTGTGCTGGGCACCTGTAGTCCCAGCTGCTTGGGAGGCTGAGGCCAGAGAATGGCTTAAGCCCAGGAATTGGAGGTTGCTGTGAGCTGTGATGCCATGGCACTCTATCAGAGTGACAGCTTGAGGCTCAGTCTCAAAAAATAAAATGAAATAATAAAAAAAGTGAAAAACTTGCACAAGTTAAAATGCAACCAAGTGCTATGATTTGAACATTTATATCCTCTCCAAAATTCAGGCTGAAATTTCATCCCCAATGCATCAGTACGGAGAAGTGGGACCTTTACCAAGGAGTCCAGCCTGAGGCTGTTGGCCACAAGTTCGATTTTGTGAGGATTTTGTTTACTTATCTGTTGTATCAGATATCATGAAAAGTATACACAGACCTTTTTTTTCTGCTAATCAGCTTTGATTAGTGTTTGTGTATTTAATGTGTGGCCCAAGACAACTCTTCTTCTTCCAATGTGTGACAGACAAAAAAAAAAAAAAAAAAAACACTGGACAATCCTGCTTTAGGAGGTGATAAGGCCATGAGGACTTTACCCTTATGGGTAGGACTAGAAACCTTGTAAGAGGACGGGAGATATATAGTTAGGACCTGAAGCTGTCCCACTTTTTGAAATGTGAGCACGCAGCATTTGCGCCTCCCACAACATGCAGGTGCAACAGCAAGGCATCATCTTGGGAGAAGAGAAGTCAGCCTCACCAGACACCAAACCTACCAGCACCTGGATCCTACACTTCCCACCCTCCAGAAATGCTAGCAATACTAATTACCCAGTCTCAGGCACCTCTGATAGTAAAACAAAGGAACTAAGACACCAAGTACCATTAAACACCCAGGCCATTTTCTAAAAAAGCTCTCTGATCTTCCCAAGACATTCCTAAGCATTAGAAGTAAGACTGTGTTTTCCTCCAGTACCAGTCTGTATAGGCTGAACTATAGAGAGAAAACCAGGAAAGTGCCAGGACTCATGATGAAAAAAAAAAAATCAAACTGCATGTGGGAAGTGGGTACATGCATTATAGAAAATATTTGTAAATCTGTGTCCTACTTTGCAAAGTTAGTACCCAGTGGATTAGAATTATTACTTTTGACCTCAACTCCCAACAAAGCCACACAGATCTCAAAAACCTTCTTTCATTATAAAGGATACTACAGACAAAGAAACATCAGAGAAAAGCACTACCAAATACATTTAAAATAAATCTTTTTTATATTAAGGTCTAGTACACAAGGGAAGATGTTTACTATTAGAAAAACATTTCCAAATACACTGTCATGACATTTGTTATTCAAAAACTGAATTTAAGACATTAGTTCCACACAGCAAAATAATGATAATAACAATAAAAGAATAGATTTTTAAATGTGTAGAAATGCTTTATGACCTATAATTTGAAAGTCTTATAGATGAAAAGAAAAAAAACAAACCATACAAATACTATAAGAAATATGGGAGAATCATCAATTTGTAGACTGTTTCCAGCAATTTAAAAATGTTTAAACTTTTCCACTAGGCATCTGTGTCCTTAACCATTGCACAATGCATTGCCTGTTTAATAAAAGGTTTCAAATATGAAAAAAAAAAAAAAAAGAAATATGGGAGAATTAATTCCTCTTTAACCTTAGTTATAAAGAAAGACTATGATTCAAAATTCATAGACAATAAAAGATTAATAAATTTGACTTCATAAAAATATGCTGTATAATTTTACACAGCAAAAAACATGAATAAAATCAAAATGCAACAGGAAAGAGACATGGACAGCCAATTCCAAAAAATATAAGCACAGCCCTTAAACATAAGAAAAGATGTTGGACCACATTCACAATTACAAACTACACTGAAATTCTGTGTCTTACTTACCAGATTGGTGAAAATTTTAAAAATTGACAGCACATTCTGTTGGTGAGGTTATGATGGCATGAGCATTCTCATACACTGCCTGTGGGAACACAACCTGGTACTCTCCTTTTGAAGCAGAAATTGGCAATATGTAATGAAACTTCATATACTTTAGCCTTTGACTGAGTAATCCTTCCTTCCAGGAAATGACCCTCAAGTTATACCTTCAACAATACAGGAGGGAAGGGGGAGGAGGGAAGGATGAAGGTATTCACTGCAGCATCAATGGTAATTACAAAACGTTGGGATCAATCTGAACGTCTATACATAGGAGAATGATTGAATCAACTATGGTACATCCACACAGTGACTACTATGCCGCTGTGAAGAAGAATGAGGATGAGATCTGGAAGTGATTTGCAGTGGTTTCTAGTACAGACTGTTAAATGGAAAAGAGCAAGACACAGAAGACTATCCAGTTCTGAAGAGTATGTTACCTTTCCTACAAGAGGAGACAGACAAACACAGGTATCTTGCTCATCTGTACAAAAAGAAACATGGGAAGGATAAAGAGATTGCATATTTACAAGAGGGGGGTTAGCAATAGGATGAAAAAGTAGGAAAATGAGAAAGGTATAAAAGAGATAAGCGAGAGTAACATTTCTAAGATGATGTCATTCTTTTGCGTTTTAGAAACATAGTAATGTTACACATAATCACAAAAATAAAAAATTAAAATCATCAAAGGAAGGTGAACCCCAAAAATAACCCCAAACAGAAACAAGTGAAATTAATTTTATTACAAATGAAGACATAGTTATTCTGACTTATCTCAAGGTTATAGTAACAAGAATTCTAGAAGGGGTTGGTAGGAAGAAAGAAAGTAATTAACTTAAGCAACTTTATAACCCAGTACACATTGACTATATACCCTAAGGCTAAAGTCAGATCAGCTGTTCACAAATATCATACTCTAGTCAAATGGGCATGGGATAGCAATTCCAAAACTAGTTTATGCATATTACAATAAATATTGTGGATAATCATAATCAAGTTTCTCTTTGTCAGAGAGAGGACTTAAAAGTAGTAAAGGGAAAAAAATGGAATAAATCCTATGGTATTGTATTAGAAGTATCAATATGAACTCGTGACTTTGAAAAAAATGTACACACATATAATGATAGGGAAATAGACACAGGTATGCATATATGTGTATACCCGCGTTTGCCTGCACTATCTCCTGAAAGCAACAATACCCTCATAATAATGAGCCCACCTAGTGCCCAGAAATCGGTTTCTTAATACCACTCCTTGGAGAAATGTTTGATTTCAGGGCTAGAGTGGGAAAAAAAGAAAAGCAGTGAAGTGCTCAAAAAAAGATAGGCCAGGTGCAATGGTTCATGCCTATATAACCCCAGCACTCTGAGAGGCCCAGGCAGAGGATGACTTAGAGCCAAGAGTTCAAGATTAGGAGCTTAGGATCAGCCTGGGCAACATAACAAGACCATGCCTTGATACACACAAAAAAATGCTTTAATCAGCTGGCTATAGTGATGAGTGCCTAGCTATGGAAGGCTGAGGCAAAAGGATCACTTGAGCCCAAGATTTCGATGCTCCAAGTATACTATGATCACACCACCTCACTCCAGCCTGAGCAACAGAGCAAGACCTTATCTCTGGGGGAGAGGGGGAGAAAGAATGGGAGATGTCAACAAGACACAGTGACTCACACCTGTAATCCTAGCACTCTTAGAGACCAAGGTGGGAGGATCCCTTGAGCCCAGGAATTCAAGATCCCATCTCTAATAAAAATAGAAAAATTAGCCAGGCTGCTGGGAGAGTGAGGCTTAAGCCCAGGAATTTGAGGTTGCTATGAGTTAGGTTGATGCCCCGCACTCTAGGCTTAGGCAACAGAGTGAGACTCTGTCTCAAAAAAAGGCAGGAGTCGCCTGAAGGTGTTTTCAATGGCCAAATCTAAGACATTCTGAGCAATAAATTACTAAATTAGATTACAACCCACAGAATATAATGCTAGTCTATGAGTTTATACTAATAGCATAAAGGAAAAAAAGAAATGAGGGAAAAGTTCTTGCTTACAGTTGAATCTATTATTCTACTAAGCAAACATTATAATGGTACCCGTTTCACATAAGAATCATCAATGAACATTATAATTAATGGGAAAAAATATAAGAAACAGGCTATTTACATAGCCTATATTTCCCCACAACATTTGTATTAAGTGCAAAGTGGAAAATAGTGACTTTATCAGGGACAAATCTGACAGACAACCAACTTAACCAAGAGATCAAAGTTAACATCATCAATAATGAGACAACTCAGTATTATCTGCATTCTAAAATGATGCACAGAATAATACTTCTACAATGTTCTTGCCAAAATGTATAATCTGAATCAATAGGAAAAAAACAAACTTTGAGAGAAAAACTACAAAACAACTAGTAAGTGCTATTCAAAAGTACTATTCAAAGTCATAAAAAGGCTAGGCAAGGTGGTGCTAGCATTCTGGGAGACTGGGGAGGGTCGATTGCTTGAGCTCAGGAGTTTGAGACCAGCCTGAGCAAGAGCAACACCCTGTCTCTACTAAAGTTAGAAAAATTAGTCAGGCATGGTGGTGGGCGCCCCTAGTCCCAGCTACTTGGGAGGCTGAGGCAAGGGGATCTCTTGAGCTCAGGAGTTTGAGGTTGCTGTGAGCTACGATGCCATGACACTTTACCCAGGTTGACTAAGACTCTGTCTCAAAAAAAGAAAAAAAAAATCCAAAGTCATAAAAGAAAGTTTAAAGAATTGTTTCAGAAAAAAAGAAAAGGAAGAAACAAGACAACATAATGAAATATGTAATCCTGGACTGGCTACTGGACAAGACATGTGATACTACTGAAACTTTTGGCGAAACTTGAATAAGGTCAATAGTTGGATAATGTTAATATATTAATGTTAATTTCTTGATTTTATCATTGTATCGTAGTTATATAAGATATTAACATTTGGAGAATCTGCTTAAAGGACACACCAAAATTCTTTGTACTATTTTTAGAATGTGTCATTCCAAATGAAAAGATAAAAAGTTATTTTTTCTTTGCACCTGGGTAGAGTGCCAATGGAGTCATAGCTCACAGCAACCTCAACTCTTGGGGTCAAGAGATCCTCCTGCCTCAGCCTCTGAGTAGATGGAACTAAAGGCACCTGGCCACAACGCCTGGGTACTTTTTTTCTTTTTAGTAGAAAGAGTTTTTTCACTCTTGCTCAGGCTGGCCTGAACTCTTGAGTTCAGGCAAGGCTCCCACCCTGGTCAGAGTGCTGGGATTACAGGCATTGAGCTACCATGCCCAGCCAAAATAAAAAAAATTTTAATCTAAGTTTTAGAGATTAAAAATTGTAACCAAGAGTAGTCAGAACTATAAAAACTAAGGATATCTCACATTTGAAAAGTATGATTTTACTGCAATACAAGAAACAGCTCTTCCACCAAACAACCTTTGATGTCACCTGTTTCTGAGACTGCAGTGGTTCAGTGGCTATCAATTCACCAACTCTAATAAAGAAAAATTTCTCATTTGTTCACCATTTGAAAACCTTTTCATTTCTGTATTATTTGGCTTTATATTTAGGAAATATTCCTTATTCTACAATGTTTAGAATCCTGCCAAAACTGCCACTCTACTTACTATTACTTCCAGGCATTGGCCAGGCTATGAAAAATATCTAAACAATACCTTTCACTGCTAACTATATCCAGGTCTCATGTTACACTCAATTTCAGAGATCCTTGGCTCTACTACATATTGTTAATAAATATAAGAAATGGCCACTAAATGCTGGAATATGGATAATAAAAAGATCTCAGACTCTATGTTGACATGGCTTTAAAAACATTGGAATCTAAGGTTCATGGCTATTAATCAGCTATTCTGATTTCACGGCTTCTAAGACCAGTCTATAGCCCCTTCAGTTCTTTTCACCCTCTAAATCCCAGAATGTTCCTCTCCCATGTTATTGGGCTTAAATCCTACTAAGCAAAAGAGACTATGCACTAGTCCAGATAACACTTCACACAAACTTTTCCCCCTAGAATAATGTATCCTAAAAACAGAGTGGGTATTCAATAAGTACTCAACGTTTTTCCTTTTGTTTTTGGTGGAGCATGTTTCTAAGAGAAATGAGATATTTCCATAATCAATCAAATATACCTTAGCCCAAACCACTTGAGCCAATTGTCATGCAAACTGGATCCTTGCATGTGCATTTATAGTGGGGTTCACGTTCCTATGAGAATCTAATGCACACCCTGATCTGACAGGCGGTGGATCTCAGGCAGTGATGCAGGCAACGGAGAGCAAGGCAAGTGTTGGGGAGAGGCTGCAATACAGAGGAAGCTTCGCTCACTCGTCCGCACCTGCCGCTTACCTCCTCCTGTGCCGCCCAGCTCCTCACAGACACCTTGAGCCTTGTCTTTTCCACTTTCTCCACTCAAAGAGGTAAATAATAAATGCATCTGTCACATATCTATTAATAACATATGTCTCAACAATTTCCTTAACATCTGCTAATCCTTACTACCAGTTTAATAGATTCTGAACTTAATCTAAACCAAAAAAGTAAATAAATATAATTCCGACATTCTGAAAGTTAAGTAAGTAGTGAAGCTAATTTTCACTTATCTTTCAAAAATACACACTACAAGGAAGGGGTGCAGAAGAGGTAAATGGCCAAATTAGCTGTATCTGTTCTATAATTATATCCAACTTTGTACAACTCCTGCAAGCACATAAACAGAAAAACTTTTTCATTTTATTTCTATACTATTTGAGTTGTATTAATATTAATCTTAAAACTGGTTTATTTTTAATTCAAAATAATATGAACAAATGAATATACACATGTAAAACACACCTGTTTTTAAACTATTTGAATTAGTATACCAAGAACATTAAAAACAACTACTGCTAGGGCAGTGCCTGTGGCTCATCGAGTAGGGCGCCAGCCCCATATACCAAAGGTGAGGTGTTCAAACCCGGCCTTGGCCGAACTGCAAAACAGAAAAATAGCTGGGTGTTGTGGCGGGTGCCTGTAGTCCCAGCTACTTGGGAGGCTGAGGCATGAGAATCGCCTAAGCCCAAGAGTTGGAGGTTGCTGTGAGCTGTGTGACACTGCAGCACTCTACCGAGGGCGATAAAGTAAGACTCTGCCTCTACCAAAAAAAAAAAAAAAAACAAAAAAAAAACTGCTAAATAGCTCAAATAAAAGGAAAATACTGCAATTATGGCAGTGATTATCTTTAGATGATGGTATTTCTCTTCATTTATTTTTTAGAGGGGGAACCAATGTACACTATCCTCTTCATTACTATTTTTTTTTTTATTATTTTCTGAATTTTGTTAAATGAAGCTATCTTACCTATGAAATACCCCAACCAAAAAAAAAGCTAGAAAATACTATATTAAAGGGAAAGAATATTTTAAAAATTAAAATAAAATATTTTACATATTATCATACTAATATGTATGTGCTAAATAACATCATTATATTCACCTAAAAGTGAAATCAAGTTATATCTGCCCCACTTCATTTCTCCAAATGAATCTTTTTTTTTTTTTTTTTTTTTTTTTTGAGACAGAGTCTCACTCAGTCACCCTGGGGTTGAGTGCCGTGATGTTATAGCTCACAGCAACCTCAAACTTGTAGGCTCAAGAGATCCTCTAGCCTCATCCTCCCAAGTAGCTGGACTATAGGCACTCACCACAACACTCAGCTAATTTTTTTAGAGACAGGGTCTCACTCTTGCTCAGGCAGGTCTCAAACTCTTGAGCTCAAGCAATTCCTCCACCTCAGCCTCCCAGAGCGCTAGGATAGGCGTGAGCCGTCAAGCCCAGCCTCTCCAAATGAGTCTTAAGGTAACCACAACTTAAATGGAGATAAAGATAGCATGACACAAAGGGTCTGTCACTTCAGCAGTCAACAAATTCTCATAACACTAAATTTTACCTTTGACATCTTCAAAATAAGTTCAAAACGTCACATACATAAATACACACATACATATATGCACTTACAATTACTCTAAAACATTTTATAATGAAAAAGTTAATAGGACTTCGGCATTAATATCTGTTAAAATAACAATTCCAACTCTTATAACATTTGCTGAATGAATAAATACATGCAGCAAAACCGTAATCAACCCAAAAAATATATACATTACAGAAGAGAAAGAAAAAGTGAAATGTTAATGAGAATGCATATAACTTATATTAATATTTTAAAACTTAGGAAAATAGAACTTGAAGTTAAAGTTTTATTGTAAGAATACAACAACCTTAAAAATACAGTAGAAATAGACCTCTGTTGACCACCCAAGGAACTGTAACAAACTGGTCAACATAAGGAAGTAGTCAGCATAAGGAACTAGGAAGGCCTAACTGTACTGATATATACATTTGGCTCATGTTTAATCTATAAAAATGAGGTAAACTTAAGGAAGTGGTCAACTACAAAGGTTCTACTGTTTATAAAACTTGGCCAGACACAATGGATCACACCTGTAATCCCAACACTCCAGTGGGCTGAGTAGGAAGAATTACTTGAGCTCAGGAGTTCAAGACCAGCCTGAGCAAGAGCGAGACCCAGTCTCTACTAAAAATTAGCCAGGTGAGGAAGCACAGGCCTACAATCATAGACAGTTGAGAGGCTGAGTTGCTGTGAGCTACAATCATGCCACTGTACTCTATATAGGGTTGACGGAGCAAGCCTCTCTCAAAATAAATTAATAAAAATTAGTAAAATTATATAAAATGTTTAAAAGTATTAGCAAGAATTAAGAGAAAAGGGTAAACTGTTCAAAGTAATAAAATACCGAATGAATCAGAGACAGCTGGTCATTTTCAGATTATAAACTGACAAGTTATCTATTAGCTTTTGACAAGCCCAATATCCATTAAAAACGAGATAGTGGGCAGCAGACATATCAAAAAAAACACTTTCAAACTTAACATTCATGACATATTGATATAAAACGAACAGAATAAGCAGAATGTATTTCATAAGCCAGAATACCAGCAAAACAAAACCTATACTTTTTTTTTTCTTCAGAGACAGAGTCTCACTTTGCTGCCCTCGGTAGAGTGTCCTGATGTCAAGCTCACAGCAATCTCCAACTCCTAGGCTTAGGTGATTCTCTTGCCTCAACCTCCCAAGTAGCCGGGACTACAGGCGCCCACCACAACACCCGACTATTTTTTTGTTGCAGTTTGGCCAGGGCTGGATTCAAACACACGACCCTCAGTATATGGGGCCAGTGCCCTATCCACTGAGTCACAGGCACCATCCTAAAACCTATACTATTTTTTTAAACAGTCTTATTTTGCCATTCAAGGCAGAAATTCACGCTTTTGGGAGTGCAAACTTTCCCTAACAATAAAGTGTATTCTGCAAGCATTAGATTTATTTGAGTATCTTTTTTAGCAGTCTAACTTACCGAGTACCATCTGCTTTCCAGCTTACTTTATATGGCTTCTGTTCTAAAAGTTTAATATTTTGCTTGTCCATAGAAACAGGCTGTGCTCCAGGGAATCCAGACCTTACAGAAGAATATATTATTACTATGATGGCGGGTATCCATACAAAACAAAACACATCTTAAGCCAATTTCAAATGAATCACACATTTATCACAACGTTCTTTCTCCCTATCATGAGATGAATATCAACTGGAATAGTATTAGCTTTCACAATAATGTTAATTAAAGTTGTCATTTTCCTGACACTTTAGAATGCAAGTTAACAGAGTTCTAAATTTCTACTGATATACTATAATTATTGAGCTAATTTTAAAATACTAGTATATATGATCTAAAAGCAGGTATGTTTGCAAATCTTTAAAGAAGTTTCAATCTTGGCTTAATGATCTCACAGACCCCATATTTCTCCATCATGTCACCACAACACTAAACCCATATGATTTCTCATTATTTTCATCTCTTAATTAAAATTATTTCTAGCTGATTTATCTGATATTTATGTACCAGTAAAGTTCTTTACATTAGGAATTTTTAAGTAATAATTCTGTTTTCTTGTATCTAGCTATATTATAATTTTCTGCCACAGATTCCAACGATCAACAGAAATGACTACAGACTAAGATCTGAGAATAACCACAATGAACTCTTCTCCTGAACCCTTTCCCATGAAATTTCTTTAAATATTTTCAAGTTCTCAGCGGGAGCAGAATATCTTTAAGGCTAATTTAGCCAGGCTTCTGATTATAGAAAAAATGGGAAAATGAGGCACAATTTTTACCTTTTCTCCCTTAATAAATTAACAATACCAGCCCAAACACTAATAAGCAGCAGTGGAGTCAAAGGCATTAAACAAATACTAGAAAGTGCAAACAGTAATTTTTTATTATGGTAGGAAGGCATGTGAGTTATATAATTTTTTTTTTTTTTACATATACATCTGTTAATTAGGTTTCCACTTTTTGCCTTTGCAGAATTTTTAAAAGGCTTAAAATTCAATAACAATAACAATGTTTAAGATAAGGACTAGAAACAAAAACTACGTAAAAAACAAACGAAGATAAATACATTCAGAAAAGAAAACAGACGGTTACTACATCGAAATATCAAGCAATATTAGCAATAATAATGCCAAGAAAGCAACGTACACATTGTCAAATAAGACATTATAGAGCTCTTTGACGCTGAGGCTCAACATGAAGTCATCAGTTAACTTCTTTTTTTTTTTTACCGAAGTCTCAAAAAATAGACAACTAATACCATACAGATAAAAGTAGAGTTTCAAAAAAACAGATCATGCCAAATCATATAGACAATAGAAAAAGAGGAAATATTTCAAAATCATTCTGCTTGATCTAATTTTGATTCAACTGTTTATTGCACTGATTATCTTGAAAACTGTCTGGTATCTTTTTAAGGGCTCTCTATAAACATACTAACTTCAAGAGGCAAAAGAGCTGTAAATGGCTGCATCAATTTTAAGTTGTTGCAGAATGAGAAAAGGTTTGTATAAAACTTTAAAATATTTATTACCCTTCCCAGCCACAGAATTGATGACACTTCTGCTGTACCTCTCCTAACTTTGGTTGAGTTGTCACTTGAGTTACACCTTTAACAGTTACACCTTCCAAGAAAATAGCACCCTTTAAAAAAGAAAAAGAAAAATATTTTATTAGAATTCAAATTTACAAAGAAGAGACTCAGAGATAAATAAGTTTATTTGCACAGAAATGGTCTGCCGCACAAGCAACTGCACAAACCCCCAGGCACTGTGCACATTACACATAGCAAAGATGTCCACAGGCACTTCTTAGTAATCATTTATCTGGTGTTTACTAAGAGCCAAGCAGAGTGTCTGGCATTTTATAAATTTTCTCCCTCAAACCCCAAAACAATGAAAAAGAAATTGTATTAGATTTATTTCACAGATGAAAAAATAAAACATGAAGATTTTATGTATTTACTCAATCAGTAAAAGAACCTGAACACAAGCCTACACTATACTATTCACCAATAAGGGAGAGAGAAAAGGAGTTGTGTCATTATGGGCGTCACAGCTCAGAGCCATCTCCAGCTCTTGGGCTTAGGCCATTCTCTTGCCTCAACCTCCTGAGTAGCTGGGACTATAGGCGCCCACCACAACACCTGGCTGTTTTTTTGTAACAGTTTGCCCAGGGCCAAGTTTGAACCAGCCACCCGCAGTATATGGGGACAGCACCCTATTCACTGAGCCACAGGCACCGCCCTTTTGCTCCTAATTCAAAATCACTTTTTTATATTTATCAATCCTCCATTTTCTTTTTCTTAAATGATCCTAACTTTGGGATTTCATGAGACATAGGATCAAAGAGTACCCTCCTTCTCATGTGATACCATTACCTCTCTTAATTAGTCAACGTAATTTCTGTTTTAAAACCATTTCTCCAGACTCGGCGCCTGTGGCTCAACAGGCGAAGGCGCCAGTCACATATACCTGAGCTGGCGGGTTCGAATTCAGCCAGGGCCCGCCAAACAACAATGGTGGCTGCAACCAAAAAATGGTCGGGTGTTGTGTTGGGCGCCTGTAGTGCCAGCTACTTGGGAGGCAAAGGCAGGAGACTCACTTGAGCCCAGGAATTGGAGGTTATTATGAGCTGTGATGCCACGGCACTCTATCCAAGTGACAGCTTGAGGCTCTGTCTCAAAAAAAAAAAACATTTCTCCAGCCTAAGCAACAATTCCCCATTTCTACTAAAAATAAAAAACTAGCTGGATGTGGTAGTGGGCATCTGCAGTCCCAGCTACTTGAGAAGCTGAGGCAGGAAGATCACTTGAACCCAAGAATTTGAGGTTGCTATGGGTTATGACACCACAGCACTCTACCCAGGACAACAGAGTGAGACTCTGTCAATCAATGAATCAATCAATAACCAACTTTTCCTATTATCAAGTATAATAACTAAAGAAAAAAGTGTTTGCTTTTTTTTTTTCTGGTCAAGCAGGCACAGGTCCAAGGGCTGGTGCTTTAACCACTGAGCTACAGATGCCCAGTGTTTTTAAAGGAATACTCAACCAGGAATAAATAAAAGAATAAAGTGTTTTTTAAAGGAAAACTCAACCAGGTAGAAGAGGATTATAACGTATTTAGTTTTTTGAGAATACTCAGACAATTTCAATATCCTTATAAAATCGTATCTTAGGTATGGTAATTAAAAAGAAAACATTCATAATAAATTGTGGTATATGTACACCATGGAATATTATGCAGCCTTAAAGAAAGATGGAGACTTTACTTCTTTCATGTTTACATGGATGGAGCTGGAACAAATTCTTCTTAGTAAAGTATCTCAAGAATGGAACAAAAGTATCCAATGTACTCAGCCCTTCTAGGAAACTAATTTATACCTTTCATATGAAGGCTATAACCCAATTATAGCACAGTATGAGGAAAGGGGCAAGGGGGGGAGGATGGGTGGAGGGAGGGCTATTGGTGGGACCACACCTACAGCATCTTAGAAGGGTACAGGTGAAACTTACTAAATTCAGAATACAAATGTCTTAACACAATAACTAAGAAAATGTCATGAAGGCTCTGTTAACTAGTCTGATAAAAATATTTCAGATTGTATATGAAACCAGCACATTGTACGCCATGATTGCATTAATGTACACAGCTATGATTTAATTTAAAAAAAAGAGGACACTCAAGAGTTCAATGTTCAACATCTTTATTCTGAAGGTTTTGGCATTGGAGATTTTCTTTTTAAGTTTTAAATGAAGAAACTATCTATTTTGATTTATAAATATCTTTTCTAAGCAAAGTTAAGATATATATATTAATTTCTGAAATGGGCAAAATAAAAATATTAGGAAAGGTGTGCTAAAAACACTAACATTACTTCTTTTTTAAAATAATAAAAAGGACTCAAACACAGAAAATCTGGTCAGCTTTCAACCAAGTGTATTCCTGTAATATTTTACAAAAATATGCAAATAATAATTCTGTGTGTTGAACAAGCTGAATATTTTTAATTTAACAGAGCTAATAAATACTGAGCATCAGCCCAGACTTAACAACTATTGGGTGCAGTTATAAAACGTGCCCCCAATCAGCCAGTAAATGTCTCTTATCCATTTATTTTCCTTCTTCCTTAATCTTTCCTACCATGCATCGAAAATTTCTTTACTTTCTATAGCTTCTCCTATTTTCTTTTGCATTACATGTTAAGCAAAAAGAAAGGTAAAAATAAGTCCAATAAAAATGTAAGCATGATGTACTTTAAATAAATATTAACTTAAGGCTAATGTGATTTGCTGCTTAATCCCATTGCAATAGTATCCTCTGAAAAAATTATTTATTTTTACATTATTCAAAATTATGTGGTAACTCCAAGAAAGATCATTAAATCTCAATTATCAAAAATAGTTTTCCAGGCTCGGTGCCTGTAGCTCAAGTGGTTAAGGTACCAGCCACATATACCAGAGCTGGTGGGTTCAAATCCAACCTGCCAAACAATGACAACTACAACCAAAAAATAGACAGGCGTTGTGGCGGGTGCCTGTGGTCCCAGCAACTTGGGAGGTTCAGGCAAGAGAATCGCTTAAGCCTAAGAGCTGGAGGTTGCCGTGAGCTGTGATACCACAGCACTCTACCCAAGGCGACAGCTTGAGGCTCTGTCATAAAAAAAAAAAGAAGAAAGAAAGAAAAAAAGAAAAAGAAAATAGTTTTCCATACCTAAGACATTTGCTGTTTCTAAATTAGAACTAAAGTCATTGACATTTATTTTCACTTGTCAACTAATTATTATTTCAGTTTGTGAGAAAAAAAAATCAAAAGAGAAAAGATAATGTATGCTTAAAATGGAAGAAGTAAATTTCATAAACAGAGTCTACCAGCCTTATGATTAAAAATTTGTATGGTGGGTGGCACCTGTGGCTCAGTGAACAGGGCGCCAGCCCCATATACTGAGGGTAGCGGGTTCAAAACCGGCCCCGGCCAAACTGCAACAAAAAAATAGCCGGGCGTTGTGGCGGGCGCCTGTAGTCCCAGCTACCTGGCAGGCTGAGGCAAAAGAATCACCTAAGCCCAGGAGTTGGAGGTTGCTGTGAGGTGTGTGACGCCACGGCACTCTACCGAGGGCAATAAAATGAGATGCTGCCTCTACAAAATAAAAAAAATTCATACGGTTATTTTGAATAGATGAAAAAGGAATAAGTAATCCTTTAAATTAGAAAGAAATTAAGGAAATTAACTCAGAAGATGAGGGGAATTCATATGTGTGTGTCTGTGTGTGCACAGAGGAAGAACATACACTCGTGGGTATGTGAAATAAGCGTACTTTCAAAATGAGGAAAATACATTAATGGTTTTATTCCAAAAAAAATGATCTCAGACATCAAAGGAGCAAGCCAACATCCCTGTAAGTCATACTATTCCAACTCAATAATGGCTCAAAAGATAAAGAAGGTATCTTAGTCTTAGGAAAGTGAAGGGCCAAGCACAGAGCATGCGCCACTATTGTAAAGCTAAACAGAACCATCAAAATTCACTACAAGGACTCCATTACTTCAAGTTACAGTTGTTATCAATACAAGTCAGGAAAGAAGGACTTTATTTAACAAATAAAGTCTCAAGCCAAAATAAGCTCGTTATGTCGAGAGATGTAAGCCTACAAATGAATTAATCACTTTGGGGTAGCCTCTGTTAACTATCTTCAGCCTCAGATAGAAAAAAAGGAAAATGAATTCCCAAATTCCCAAACGTGAATTTGACAATTAATTACATCTATGCTTCTCACCCCGTCAACCATGTCAACTGCTGACATCACTCACAATTCTCAGTTACCTTTCCTCTCAAATACTTTTGTCTGCATTGCTTTAGTGCCCCTTTTCCCTAGTTCATCTTACCAATAATCACTTTCCCAAAAGAGTTCCAACATAAACCCTGTAATGCATTTTTTTATAAATAACTTTCCCCTATAACCTCAACCTTTTTCTTGAATATCTCACACCCCATGACCTAACTAAAAGCTGGCTCTCCTTAGGGAGATCATTTCTCTCTTAAAGCCATTTAATTCTCCCACTGCCCAAGTCCCAAGTCCACAAAGTGGTGTAAACTACTCCATATCCTTACTGATTTCTGAAAGGGCCCGTGTGACACTGTTTTGTTAAGGGACTCCATTTTACAGGTTGCTGTGTAATTTGCAGTGTAAATGTTAGTTTTGTAACTTGACTCCTGGCTCCAGTTCCCCTGACCACCCCCACCGGTTCATCAGTACTGGCCCCTTCCTGCTTAGCAACCACCCACCCGTTCCTGGCACCACCGAGGTATCCAATCAGCAAGTCGAGAGACACCTGGACTCATCCTTGTTCCACCCTTCCCTTATCACATTCCCCCCTCCCAACTTCCTTTCCGTACACTATAAAAACACCTCAGCCCCACCCTTTGGGGCCATTCAGATCGAGCACCATTTAGGCGGGGCTGAATAGTCCGAGCTTAAGCTTGTAATAAATTCCATCCTTTGTTTTTGCATCGGTACGCCTGGTGTGAGTTTCTTCTGGGGGGGACCCCGAAATTTGGGCACAACAATTTCCTAATCTCTTTCAAAAGCCCCTATTCCATTTGGACTAACTCCATTCAGCTATACCACACTGCTATAGTAAAGACAACATCCACTGTGGATGTGGCTGCTGGCCCAACAACTCTCTTTAAGAGCTGCCCTCCCCATCCACAAAGAGGAACCTAACAGCCATGCAACATGATAGTAGAAGATAACACCCCAGTTCAGCCAAGGTTGATGAGAACAAGAGTGAACCCCTAATTCAATCTGAATCCATCAGATTCTGTTGCCTAGTAGTTTGGAATTAGGATTCAGAGACAAGCAGTTAGTCTCTACATG
Organism: Arctocebus calabarensis; assembly: GCA_963573935.1. Classification (NCBI taxonomy): domain Eukaryota; kingdom Metazoa; phylum Chordata; class Mammalia; order Primates; family Lorisidae; genus Arctocebus; species Arctocebus calabarensis. Next base: position 20,303 of record CAUYON010017783.1, read on the forward strand.
TGGCTAAAATTACAACAAGTTAACTTAAACAGCGGTTCTCAGGCTGTGGGTCGTGACCCCTTTCAAACAATGAAAATACATCACGGCATTAGGAAAGTTGAGAACTACTGACTTAGAAGCTTTGGGACACATATGATATCCCAGGAAAATAAGGAAATCAGAAAAATCAGAGCAGAGACAATGAGATTAATGCAAATAAAGGAAAAAGCAAAGACGAGAAGAAAGAATAGAAACTACATTCTGGGTAACTTTCCATGAGCAAGCACCAGTATTGTCCTGAAACCTGGCTATATTCCTGTGTTTGAGTTTCACCAACTTACTCACGATAAAGTCCTCTTGATACTTTTTGCTGTAGTTGTCCAGGCTGGAGTGCCATGACATCAGCCTAGCTCACAGCAATCTCAGACTCAAACAGGTTCAATCAATCCTCCTGCCTTAGCCTCCTGAGTAGCTGGGAACATAGATGCCTGCCACGACACCTGGCTAATTTTTTCTATTTTTGGTAGAGCCAAAAATAGAGGGTCTTGCCTTGGCTGGTCTCAAACTCCTGAACTCAAGGGATCCTCCCACCTTAGCCTCCCAGAGTGCTAGGATTATAGTCATGAGCCACCATGCCTGGTCAAGACTCTCAATGCCTGGGCTTAGGCGATTCTCTTGCCTCAGCCTCCCGAGTAGCTGGGACTACAGGCGCCCGCCACAACGCCTGGCTATTTTTTTGTTGCAGTTTGGCAGGGGCCGGGTTCAAACTCATCACTCTAGGTATATGGGGCCGGCGCTACCCACTGTGTCACAGGCACTGCCCTACTCTTTCATTCTTACATAATACGGTTTAACTCTTTTTATTGTCACTATGCCCACTTTTCAATGTCATCAAGACTACCATTTCCTTCATTCCTCTCTTTCCACAGTCTACCAGCACCCTTCCCCCTACCCCTTGACCTCACTTCCTATGGAGCCTAGTACCTTTGGCTAATCAATTATTTTTCCCTGATATCGTTAATACCCCCTACCCTTTTGTCCTTCATCACACCGATACCAAATATCCCCAAGCTTCTATCAACTTACACTTAGTTTTCTCCAATACCACACATAGGCAGCTGAAACTTATCAAGAGAAAAACACAATCTCAATGGCATCATCTGTGCTCAGAATATTTCCCTCCTATTGCTAAAGATCTATGACTCCAGCTGCATTTGACTTCCATTTTCTTTCACCTCTTCAGAGATTTCTCTCTCTTTTATTCCCCAAACTCTACTTCAAACTTCATTGACATCACTAGCTCCCCATTCACAATTTAAAATATACTTGAATCTATTCCATTTTAAAAGCCTTCTCTAAGTATGTCTGCATCAATTACCCTTTCTCTCCCTTTGATCACAGCCAAGTCACTTAAACAAACAGCCCAAGGGTGGGGAATCTGCAGCCTTAACCTTCTAGGTCCTTAAGTGTGGCCTTTTGACTAAATACAAATTTTATAGAACAAATCCTTTAATTTTTGTTAATCCATTTTTTATCAACTTTTATATTTTTATTTTATTTTTTAAATGAATGTATTTAAAATACCAAAAAACAAAATCACATGTTTCAAAGAAATAATCCTCTCATATAGACCAGCCCAATCAGAGTATCAGTGAGCCAGAAGAGCTAAACTGAGAGCTGCCACGCTTATGAGTTAGTTCTAACCTCCCGCAGCTGACTGGACCCACTCCCACCTGAGGCTGCTAGTGAGCATTTATGGGAGTCGAGTTTGCCAGTATGTCATCAGCCATTGACAACAGTGCACTGTGTTTCTGTTTTAGTGGAACTTGTGAATAGTTACACAGCTCCCTAGTATTATTTAATGCTCTCTGCTTACCAGCTCTTCATGAAAAGAAGACCAAGAGCACACTGAAAGAAGGAAACAGGTATTTTAGTGATGAGTGGGAACTGCAGTATTTTTCTGCTAAAGACAAGATGATTTTAAGTTTGCTTTGTGGTACTGCAATATCAACATTAAAGAAATTCAATGTTCATCAGCACTGTAATACTCATAAGGACCACAAATATTTTAAATTAAAGGGAGAGGCATGAAAGGTTGTACTATATAAAAGGTGAAAAGCAAAAGACAATTTTTTCAAGTAGCAAAAGGACCTGTAAATAATGCCACTAAAGCAATCTACAAAACATCTTATGCACTCAGAAGAAAAGGGAAGCCATTCAGTGATATGGAAATTGTGAAAGAATGCACTGTCGAAGTTGTAGGTGCTTAGACCCCAATAAAGTTTCATAGTATAGTCAACTGCCTCTTTCAAGGAGAACCATACTGGCAGCATGGCAGCCGTCAACTTACCAGAACACCTTCACACAGTACTTCAAAAGGAAAATACAATTATTCAATCACTTTGGATGAATCAACTGATCCTACTGACTTGGCTGCAGGTTCTGTACTTCATTCATGTCATTTCTTTGCTACAAAGAGTTACTCACTTTGGGCACTCTTGCAAATAGAACAAGGAGAACAGATATCTTCAATAACTTTCAAGATAAATGTTGTGAAGTTGGACTGAATTTGGTAAATTTAGTGAGTGTATATATAAATGATGCATCTTCCTTGACAGGAAAATATGAAAGGAAGATTTTAAAAAGGTATTAATCAATTCAAATGTTTCCATTTCTTTTCACTATATCTTACATCAGCAAAATTTCTGTGCTAAAGCTACTATTTTAAGTGGCACTTTGCAACAAGTGATAATTGTCTACTCATGGCAAATGACACTAGGGCATCACAGCTTTGTAGCATGGTAAAGTTGAAAGTGAGGTATTTGGTGTACATCTGCTGTGCCATCTAAAGTGTGGTGGCTATGGCAGCGATGGGTGTTAGCCAAAATTTTATCTCTGTGAGAAAAGAACCAGCGACGTGAAATGTTGAAAGAAGATATCTATAGGAATACAACATTTCTGTGTGGTATCATGTCAAATCTAAATGACCTGAATATTTCTTTGTACGGTAAAACTAAGTCTATGTATGATGCATGGCAAAAAATCTAAGCATTTCAAAAAAAGCTATCTTTTTTCAAAACATTTCTTCTTCAATACATTCCTTCAAAAGGAAAATTTGGAGGAACGTTTTCCCCCAATTAGAAAGGTCAATGATGGGGTGGCACCTGTGGCTCAAAGGAGTAGGGCGCCAGCCCCATATGCCAGAGGTGGCAGGTTCAACCCAGCCCCGGCCAAAAACCACAAAAAAGAAAAACAAAGAAAGGTCAATGATGAGCAGGATGATACCTGTGAATCATTTTAAAGAATACACAGCTATTACAGACCTATTAATTGTAGAACACAATGAAAGGTTCACTGACTTTGAGAATGACATCACATTCAAATTAGCATTTCAGCCTCACCTGGTTGATATCCTCAAGGCACTTAAAGAATTACAGATGGAATTGATTGAGTTCTCTGTACATGGCATTTTAAACTTACTGTTTGATGCTAAGAAAGGTGCAAATGATAAAAAAGCTGGGCGTTGTGGCAAGTGCCTGTATCCCCAGCTACCCAGGAGGCTGAGGCAAGAGAATTGCTTAAGCCCAAGAGTTTGAGGTTGCTGTGAGCTATGATGCCACAGCACTCTACCGAGGGCAACAAAAGAAGTCTGTTTCAAAAAAACAACAAAAAAAAAGATCTTTGCTTTATTGAGGTACGATTGTCATATAAACGGCTTTGCGTATTTTAAGATTAAAAAAAAAAAAAGGTCCAAATGAAATATGGAAAAATGCAGTAGAATATTGTCTTTGCAATAAGCCTGAAAAATGCTTTCTTGCTTTTCAACCGCTTGTTGCTGCAAATCTATGTTCTCCTACCTAACCCACCTCAAGGTGCCATTAAGGTCACAAATGACTGACACCACCTAGAAGATCAACTGAAACTGCAGACCTCCATGCTGCAACCAGAAACTCAACAAATTCATTAAAAGAATAATGAACTTTAAAATTAACAAATAGAGGCCCCGCACAGTGACACACCTATAAAATCCTAGCACTGGGAGGCCAAGGTGGGTAGATTGCTTTAGCTCAGGAGTTCAAGACCTGCCTGAGCGAAAGCGAGTGAGACCTCGTCTCTACTAAAAATAGAAAAACTAGCCAGGCCTGTGGCACATGCTTGTAGTCCCAGCTACTCAGGAGGCTGAGGCAACAGGATCTCTTGAGCCCAAGAGTTTGAGTTTGCAGTGAGCTATGACGCCACTGCACTCTACTGAAGGCAACAAAATAAAACTCTCTCTCAAAAAAAAAAAAAATTAAATTAACAAACAGTTTTCATTTTTTAAGTTACATTTTTACAAAATAATGTACATATTTAAGTATATATAATTGAAATTTCTTGAATGAGACCTTCTAAAACGAAAAGGTTCCCCACTCCTAGAGTAGTCTATGCTACCTGGTTCCTGAAGGGCATCTAGTAACATGACTGATACAGGTGGTCTACCGAACCTAGATTATTTGTGCAAACAATACAGTTTATGCTAAATAAAAGCTTTCTTTCTGAGATTCTGGAATTTTGGTACATGCTAGGCAGAGGATGCCTATGTGACCAGCATCAATAAAAACCTTAGACAGTGAGACTCTAATGAACTTTCCTAGGCAGAAACATCACAAATAAACTGCTGCAGGAAGAACGAGCTCAGGGTGACCCCTCCTGGGAAGGGGGAGGGATCTTGCACGTGAACTCCTCCAGAATCTCTGTCTTGCCTCTTGTGATTCAGTGCATATTCACCACATTGCTATAATAAATCTGAACTATGAGTACAACCATATGCTGAGTCCTTTTAGCAAATCTCCAAAAGTAGAGCTGACTAGAGGACCCCTAACACAACCTCCTCTACTTTCTCACCTTCCATTAGCTTCTTAAAATCATTAGTCTGACATAGGCCTACTATACCACAGAAAACAATCCTCAGATAGTTTCTACCTTTATTGTACTTTTTGTCTCAAAGGGACTAAGACTTGGAAATAGCCTTACTGCATTCTGCCTTCTCTATGACATCCTGCCCTGCTAAGTTACTCACTCGGCTAACTCCAAACTGTCTCTCATATTAGGCATCTTTATCCTTTTGTGCTGCACCCTAGAAATATTTCTTGCCTAGGCCCTCCGTCTTGATAATTTCCTCCACAGCTAACTTCATTCTACTATCCAGTCCACCTACTGAGTGTTTTTATTCTTTTTTGACCAGGGCTGGGTTTGAACTCGTCACCTCCAGCATATGGGGCTGGCATCCTTCTCCTTTGAGCCACAAGAGTTACCCGAGTGTTTTTCTTCTTGATTATCATTTCCAAGGTCTTCTCAACATGCTTCCATTATTGTAAGGAGTGATAGCCTCTCTTATCTTCTAAAGAAATTTTATGTGGTCTGGTGTTAGCTAAAAAGAATGAGGTAGTTCCATATATACTAAGAAAAGATGTCTAAGCTTAAAAAATAAAATTAAAAAAGGAAGCTGTAGAAAAATATTTACTTATGTGTTAAAGGGGGAAGATAAGGTCAAAACTGAACACATATATACATATATTCAAATGCACAGAAAAAAATTACCATAGAAGGACAACCAACAGCGAGAGTAAAGGGGGACCCTCACCTTCACCTCAATATGCTCCAAGGTGTCTGCATTTTCATTTTACAAAGAAACCTGATCTTCATATCATTTGTATACATTTTTAAGTTTAATAAATAGATAAGTAAATGGGGAAAAATTCTTCTACAAAGACAAAAATGCCAGTAATAATATGAAAGTTGAAGGATTATAAGTTGTCTCCATGGTTTTCAAGCTTTCTTTAATGTAACTGTATTACTTATATAGATTTTTTTAAAAATTATTTTAGTATTTACTAGTAACAGTTTTGCATTCCAACAGGTACCTGTAGTTCCAGCTACTCGGGAGGTTGAACCAGGAGAATCGCTTAACTGAGGAATTTGAGGCTTCAGGTTGCTGTGAACTAGGCTGACACCATGGCACTCTAGCCTGGACAACAGAGTAAGACCCTGTCTCCCAAAAATGATGAAAAGACAACAATCTACCAAAATGCCACATAAGGCTTTGAATTTTTTCTCATAATTCTCCCTTTGAAAGCATAAAAAGCATAAATATTTTCCAAAATTACCACCTCCTGTCAATAAGAAATCAAACCTAGGTTTAGCACCTATGGCTCAACAGGCTAAGGCGCCAGCCGTATACACCTGAGCTCATGGGTTCAAATCCAGCCAGGGCTGCCAAACAACAATGACAGCTGCAACCAAAAAATGGCCGGGCTTTGTGGCGGGTGCCTGTAGTCCCAGCTACTTGGGAGGCGGAGCCAATAGGCTCGCTCAAGCCCAGGAATTGGAGGTTGCTGTGAGCTGTGATGCCACAGCACTCTATCTAGGGTGACAGCTTGAGGCTCTATCTCAAAAAAAATCTCTTTGGCTCGGCGCCTGTGGCTCAACAGGCTAAGGCGCCAGCCACGTACACCTGAGCTGGCGGGTTTGAATCCAGCCCGGGCCCACCAAACAACAATGACGGCTGCAACCAAAAAATGGCTAGGTGTTGTGGCGGGAGCCTGTAGTCCCAGCTACTTGGGAGGCTAAGGCAGGAGACTCGCTTGAGTCCAGGAATTGGAGGTTGCTGTGAGCTGTGATGCCACAGCACTCTATCCAGGGTGACAGCTTGAGGCTCTGTCTCAAAAAAAAAAGAAATCAAACCTAATTACTTCCTTCAAAAAGGAAGGGAGAAAATTTCTGCTTTTGATGATGGCAAACTAGTTTATTCAGACCAATTTTGTAGCCAGGAGAAAAAGCCAGACAAAACGGTAAGGCACCCATTTGAAGACCTTAGAGAACTGGAAAAGCCAGGAAGTGGAGAGGTGAGACCAGACATCGGGTACAGCTTCTCCTTTCTAGGATTTCCACTCGAGGCGCTATTTCAAAAATGGTGGCTGAGAGCCTAAGAAGTTGAACAGAGCTTTTAGCAGTATAATAGGAATGAAAAACAAAAACTGGAGTTACAGGTCACCAAGGACAAGGAGACCTATTTAATTCTCCACCTTTCAGTTAGAATCCCCCAAAAGCTACAATCTAGGAATAAGAGTGAACCAAGAACAAAGAGCAGTTCCACCACAACTAAAGCCTGGCTTCTAAACAATTCTATCTTCAGTAAGATTATCTGCTGATCCCGTGTAGGAGCAAAAAAGTAAATCCTCTCTGAAGAAAGATAACATGAGCTAAGTCTCAAATTATTTCCACAATTTTTCACAAGGAATGCCTAGTATTCACTCAAAAATATCCAAACATCCAAAATGAAAAAAAACAAACAAAAAATACAACTGACTAGAAATCAAAAAGGACAAGAGAAGAAAAACTAAGAAAGATCCAGAGAAGATGAACAAATTATTGATGTGAGACAGACTTTTCAAAAACTGGGATTCTTAAGTTCAAAAACTTAAATGACAGAATGAAGTACTCCAAGAGAAAAGTGAAAACAATTAAAAAAAAAAAAAATCCAAAGGAAATTCCAAAAGTGAAAGTAAAATAACCAAAATTAAGTGCTCAATGAATGAGTTTAAAAGCAACTTAGACAAAGTTAGATCTGAAATAATACCTATTTAAAAAGATAATGTCCAAAAACTATCTAAACTAATTTTTTAAAAGAATCCCTGCAAACACCATATAGAATAAATATAAGAAAACCACAAATAGAAACACCATGGTAAAATTGCTAAAAATCAAAAACAAAGAAATTACCTTCAAAGAAGCAAGAAGAAAACTGACTTGTCAACAGGAATGGTATCTTTAAAATGCTGGGAAAAAAATAACTGCCAAGACCCAGATTTCTATATTCAAAAGAAACTCTACTCAAAATAATGTCAAATGGGCGTGGCACCCCTAGCACAGTGGTTACGGCACCAACCATATACCCTAAGGCTGGCGGGTTGGAACCCAGCTTGGGCCAGCTAAACAAAAATGACAACTGCAACAAAAAAATAGCCAAGCGTCGTGGTGGGCGTCTGTAGTCTCAGCTACTTGGAAGGCTGAGGCAAGAGAATCACTTAATGAGCCCAAGAGTTGGAGGTTGCTGTGAGCTGTGACGCCATGGCACTCTACCCAGGGCAACACAGTGAGACTCTGTCTCAAAAAAAATAAGAAATAAAGTCAAAAAGATATCTTCACAAAAATACTAAGAGAATGAGTCACAGTAGATCCACATCAAAGGAAATAAGAAAAGGAGCTCTTCAGTCAGAAGAAAAACTATCCAAAACAAAACCACAAAAATATATGAAAGAATGAAAGGCACAAAAAGGATAGATATTTGGGTATATCTAACTAATGTTAACTGTATAAACAAGTGTTAAGGGTTTAAAATACACGTACAGTTAAAATACAGAATACCAAAAAAAAAAAAAAATAGGAATAGGTAAATGGTAACAAAGGTTCTAAGATTCCTGCATTATCTAAAAAGTGCTAAAAGTACTAATGTATTATATAGCAGCCGTTAACAAGTTGAGATGTTAACAAGTTACCTATATTAAAATCTTAGGTAACTACTGAAAGAATAGTAAAGGAATATGTAACCAAAAAGCAATGAGTTGG